>JBBPRF010000166.1:0-45729 GCA_038092875.1 Lanmaoa pseudosensibilis
TCAGCCTGTACAAGATGCGAACGCTCACTTGCCTGCTCCGCAAAGACAAGGTCCACCTGACATAGATGTGGAGGCGCGTCGTCAGGCGAGGCTCTGGCGCCCACATCGTCCTGTCCCGCCAAATCCTCGCTTTGAGGCCCATCAGCGACATTTTGACGATGTAGAACGTCTGGAGCATCTGCACGATCCCATCCGTCGACCTCAAAATCCCCGCATCGATCCTCTTTTAGTCCCGCCGTTACCGATGGTTCTACCGCCGGCAAGCCTTGACACTGATAAAGGAAAGGAAAAAGAAGCAGTTACTGCGGACGCTGCGCCAACTGCATTGGATGTCCGAAGGCGCATGCGCAGGCGATTCGACGATGGCGATGGCGATGGCGATGGCGACGAGAGTATCGAACCCCTCCCCGGGGCTGGCCCCTCCTCATTCGCCTCTTCGAGTCTTGCCCCGTCATCACCAATTTCAGGGTCGGTTTCAGATTGTTCTACCGCTATAGAATTTACTCCTTTCGAGTTCACGTTCAGAGTGCCAGCGAACGGGGATGCCGAAATAGACATCCGAGAGCCGGTGCCTGAGATGCCAGCGCGATCCCTCGTAGCATTGCAGACGGCAATGATGACAGGTACACCGATCCCCGAGGAAGAAGAAGCACCTCGTCGTAGATCAATCGTCTTTTCCCCTGACTTGTCCCCCCGAACTCTATCTCCACGTGCCGCCACGCCAGCTGCCGAGGATAACTCCGATCTCAA
The DNA here is from genome assembly GCA_038092875.1 of Lanmaoa pseudosensibilis. Taxonomy (NCBI): domain Eukaryota; kingdom Fungi; phylum Basidiomycota; class Agaricomycetes; order Boletales; family Boletaceae; genus Lanmaoa; species Lanmaoa pseudosensibilis. Next base: position 751 of record JBBPRF010000166.1, read on the forward strand.
ACCATCGGACGACTCGTCGTTTTTGGCCTCTTCGGACCTTAGTTTCGGGCACTTGCCGATGTCGAACGGCTCTCTCGCCGCTGAAGATGGATTGGGTTATAATAGTCTTCAGCATGCAATGCCCTCTGAGCACTCTGCAGCACAAAGTATCTTCACTTACCCATCGGAAGTGTTGGAAACGGATTCGACAAGTTTGCCTGCCGGGAATGTGGATAGAAAGAAGAGGTCGAGGGATGAGATGGAGGAAGAGTTCGAGCATTATTTCCGCGATCCTCAGGCTGCAGCGGTCAATCCCATCGACGCTGACAATGATCATGTAAATGTACCTCGTGATGTGGCACATGGGGCCGAGCATGTTCACGTTGCAGATGGCGAGGAACGACCACCACTGGAGGCGGGCCCTGATGAAGAAGATGACTCGGAGGACGACGAGGCACCAGAGCGTATATTCTGGGACGCGGATGCAGACCGCGAGGATGAGGATGAAGAGGAGGAGGACGGTGTGGATATTGGGGATTTCAACGTTCCCAATAGACCGGGTGCACAAGTACAACCGCAGCCGCAGGCTCCGGTTGAGCAGTTGAACGAAGCTGTGGACGATCTGGAGGCTGCTGTCGAGGATGATATGGAGGGCGCACTTGAAGGTAGGCTCACACTCCATAATTAGATCCATGAAACTCAATTTGCGACAGCCATCGGGCTCCGTGGTCCAATATTTGGCGTCGTGCAAAATGTCAGTTGATGACGCTATTTTGATCTTCTCACTGACACAATCATAGGTGATCTTAATGATCTTTGTTCTGGACACTGCCATCGGTTTTGGAGTATGGCTTCCATTTACCCTCGGAAAAACTGCTGCGCTTCTATCAGTGCGTCGTAATAATCTGTACCTAGCCCTTCCTGACGTTTTGTCTTCTAGCTGGATCCTCAAAGAGCTCTGTATATTCTCCATCTTCCCATCCGAGGAATGCGCATCGTCACAGATCCCTTTGTGGATTTCTTCACCCTTGTTCTCGGTCGCTTCCTCTGCCCATTCTTCCACAAGACATGGAGATTCTTCCTATCGAATGTACTTGGCCTCTTCACGCATTTCACCGTGAACTTGGCCCCGCCGTCGGCAGCTTCCTCCCAGTCGCACAATATAACTTCATGGGTGGTACGTCACGCCTACAAATGTAGCTACCGTGTTTTCACAAGCAGTCGTCAGGCTTCGAAGGGATCAGAATTGTCTGCTGTCGCATCGCTGTGGTTGCAATCACCCCCTCAAGCACGTCCACCCCATCTTTCACAGCAGATAAATGACTTTTTCGAAAGCAACTCGACCATCGCACGACTTTTGGAGCCACGTTTCGCCTACGTTGGTCGAGAAGTCCGACTGTTCACCAATCACTTCCAGCAATCGTGGATCCGCTTGACTCTGGGCCATGGAAGCAGTGAACGCGCGTTTGCAATAACATTGGGCTATGGTGTCGTTGGTATCATCTTGGCACTCTACTTGAACGTATTCACTGTGGGGAACGCGAGGACTGCTGGTAGAGCGGTCAGAAATGCGGTCCGGCAACAGCTCTTGGTAGTGAAGGTATGCGTCAACTGATCGGCGAGGTGAAGCTAATGTGGTACAGGTGGCAATGTTTATTATCATCGAACTTATCATCTTCCCACTTGGATGTGGTATCATGCTGGACTCTTGCACGATATGGGTATTTCCAGAGGCGTCCCTTGAGTCGAGGATAGCATTCTTCACGCAAGCTCCCTTGACAGCGATGTTCTACCATTGGGTTGCAGGGACCATGTTCATGTGAGTCAATCGCTCGTGCTGATCTTCAAGGTGCTGACCTGCGCGTAGGTATCAATTTGCCGTTTTGTTGGCGGGATGCAGGAATATCATGCGTCCGGGTGCGATGTGGTTCATCAAGGATCCCCAGGATCAAAATTTCCATCCCATCCGCGACATTTTAGACAGACCCACCTTCACTCAGTTCCGCAAACTCCTGATCAGCGCGTTTATGTATGCGATGGTTGTTGCTTGCGGTGTTGGGAGTCTTGCAATCTTGCTTTTCATTGGGAACCGCTCTATATTCCCGATACGCTGGAAGACCCGGTACGCAGTGGATTCTCTAAGTCGCGTTCGAGCCACTCATGTAGGGTTCCCAGAGAGCCCCTTTCGGAAGTCCCGATCGATCTTCTCTTTCTGCAAATTGTGCTACCATACACGATGCGCTATTTGCGACCCCGCAAAGCCATCTACCGCGTGGCCGTTCACGTGTGGAGGTTTTTAGCCGCGAAGCTACGATTAACCTCGTACATGTTTGGTGATAGGAACCGAGAGGAAGAGTCTTCAAGAACGTACAAAACTCGGCTCGCTTCCTTCCGAAGATCTGCAAGGGACAACGAAGAAACGACTACGACACCAGACGGGACCTTCCGTCGGGTGCCCGCCAGCGACAATATTGCGCTTCCAAGGGACATGCGCGCCACCGCTGAAGTTCACGAAGACGGCACCCCCTTGAACGATAAAGCAGAAGCATTGATGGCATCACAAAATGCGGAGGCAGTCAAGGCAAAACGCGATATCAAGGATGATTACATTGTGGTGTATTTCCCTCCCCGTTTCCGTATGAGGATCATAGCCTTTGTTACGGCTGTCTGGACAATCATGGCTCTTGTCGCGGCAGTTTGCGTCGCGGTCCCGGTGCAAGTCGGGAGACATTTCTTCGCATTAATCTCATCTTCGTCGGTTCACGACGGTTATTCTTTCCTCGCCGGATTCTACATCCTCTGGGCATGCTATTTGGTCGCAAAAGCTGCAGAAAGCATGGACAGACGGCGTCAGCGTATAACCGGGGATGGACCCCGAGCAGATTTCGCGGTGTACTTTGCCAAGCAAAGTCTCCTCTGGGTCATCAAGATGGCATATATGACCGCATTCCTCGGTGTCCTCATCCCAATCCTGCTGGGCCTCGTCGTGGACCTTTACATCGTCCTACCGATTCGGCTGACGCTTTATCCGACGATGGTCCCGACCATTCGGCTGGTTGATATGTGGTCCCTTGGAGTCGTGTACTGCAAGATCGCCATACGACTCCGCCGGAGGCTACAGCTGCCGCAGCGACGATATGACGCGTTGTACGTGGTATGTACCATCAGTTGTTACTTGACGTGTGCGAGCTGACGCTACCTGTAACCATAGTTGCTGAGCAACGGATGGGCGCACCCTGATCTTCGTCACGCAACCAAGGAGCTCATTCTCCCGTTGTTGGCCAGTCTTCTCGCCGTGCTGCTCTTACCAGCGGGGACCGTGTACGTCCTACGGGAGTTATTGCATGTTTCCCTGAGCAAGAAGTTCTTGTGTAAGCTCCCCTTTTGACGTATGCTCGAACCAGCATTCTGATGAATGTGTGTCGCGCCCTAGTTGAGCACGTATATCCAAGCATCTTCGCCGTGGTCGCTTTGTCTCGCGTCGTTGTCTCCGCGATGACCATCCTATCCAGCTGGTCGCAGTCGATTCGGGACAAGGAGTTCCTAGTTGAAATGCGGTTACAGAACCTCGAGTCGGAGAAATCAGAGCAGAGGACGAACGAAAAGACAGAACTACCCGGAACGGGTATCGTTCGCGCAGAGAGAGCAATAGTGGAGGACGGATGAGAGACACATGTACATATATAGTCATACAAGGCAGCTTTGCATCATAGACATTTTTGACCCGCAGTTTGGATATATAATGCATCGGATTTAGTTTGTACACCTTGTGGAAACCTTGTTCGCGTGTGAGTAGAAGACAGTGTTTAACCGCATGGTCTTTTTTTTCTCTTTGTAAAAGAGTGAAACCAAGGGAAAGCACGGCAGATACTTGTAGCTGCGACCGCGCGACAAGCGCCCATAGTGCAGTGGGGGAACCGACCAATCCCGGCGCGCGCATTCCTTCCGATCCATAGGTGACAGGGGGACTTGGCACGAAGATCCTGTTTCGCGATTTAGAACGCACTTATGCGGTCAGGATCCTTTTTTTTTCCACGGGGATCTACAACGTACTCAAACGTGAATCTCGCTGATCGCTCACATGTTAAAGTGTCCCGAACCGTTCCGTTTGCGACGGGATGAACCTACCTACTTACTTTTTTACACACGGCAATGCGCCGACATGCTCACGGCTGGGCGATGGTCGTCCGTGCCAAGTGACGATACTCTCATTCCAAGGATTCAGCGGGACAACTGTGTACATTTCCCTCAGACCTTTTTGCACACCGTGGAAGCGATACGAATTATGAGGTGCTGCAAAAACGGAAAGGGAAGCAACGTACCAACAGATCCGTCGTCGTCGCTGTCGTATGGCCAAGGCTTTCTGGAATGTCAACGCTGGACAAAAAGAAAAAAAGACCCACCGTGTAGGAGATAGTCTATGAATGAACGTGTGATGATCTCACGCTCATAGGATCAGATGGCGTTTGCGACGCACTTGACGTCTGACGGCAGTTCCGTGTCGGGAGTCGGGAGGTTGAAAGGAAGAGATGTTTCGAACTTTGTGGAACGGGTTCGCACCTGCGCTAAACCCTTTCGGTGGTGTTGAGTGAGCCTGCCAGGGAGTTCAGATAAAGTTGGATCAGGCAGTGCTGAGTGTGGCAGGGCTTTTTTACATCTTACGCAACCAGCGTTGAAGGATGGCCAGACGCGTGGGATGAAGCTAGTTGGTTCACGTCAACGAGTCTAGGACCTTTTCTGATGGATCATGATGGACAGAAGAGGACAGAGCGCATGATAGGGCATAATCTGCCATCGAGTCCCTATTTAGTGAATGAAAGTTGTTTGTGGGCTGAAACAGGGACTGACCATCAAGGACTAATCGAGAGCACCCGAGCACGCAAAACCTTGGCCAATGACCACCGCCCAGATTGCGATTGACACGTGGCAAAAAGCGCCGACAGGTGTAGGATCCACGTACCTTATCGCCGCAATATCTTGTTGACATCAATTGTGAGGGTGGGACTGTTACATGGATCTGAGGCAAGCGGCAACCATTGCCCGGGCCCATTTCGGGCCTGAAAATGACATCTGTAATGAACTTAATGCAAAGTAAAACGTCGCAGTCTGTAATACCAGGAAGGCACGAAATGTCACACAGAAGCTGTTCAAACTTCACAAACCAAGCAAATTGTCTTTCGACAACAAGGTTTTCCCGTTCGTGTGTTGCAAGTAAGTTTCATGCCGCGTCGATTGATAGCAACACACACACCTTTCCCGCGTGCCCAAGACAGTGATCGGCGACTCAAAGATGTGGTGAGATATTCCGTAAGAAGTTGCACGTTATTGTCAATGTCATTTTTTTCAAAGTGCCTGGTGGCAAGACCCTACCATGACTATGTAAAACAGACCCTGTGGCAATCTCTTTCGGTAGGGGGACTCGTCCATTTTGCCCCCTGTTTTGAAGAAGCGGATTCCTATCGAGCTCAAGTGACGTTAACCACCTTTGGTCGCACACCATTACTCGTGGCTAGACATGACGGTGGAACACGAGGCCACGGCACCGATGGCAAAACTTTTGAAGTTTGAAAACAATTCCCACCTCTGTGGGATAACCAATCACGCTCGAACTCGAGACAGGAAACTTGGCCCCAAGTCAACGGAGAGTGCGGATCAACGACATCCAAGCACTTTCAATCGGAGAATCCGAAAGGTGTTTGGGGGGGACACAGCCAGGGACCACCCCGATCGGCGGGAAGGGTTGCCTGAGCAAGACAAAAAAAATGGCATGACAGCGCATCGAAAGGATACTGGAAGCTACGTTTCTGTGAAAAAAAAAAAAAGTGTACGTGATCAACCGACCGCAATGACCGAACAAATCGGAATATACAAGAAAAATGCCCACCTCTAGAAAGGGGAAATGGTGGTGATCGAGGGGGAATGCAAAAAATGAAGGGCAGCTAGTCCATGAATGGCTTACTGGGGGCGTGTCTCAGAGTTTGTCATAATCATATTATCGGGCCATTCAACAATACGCGCTCGAATTCAAATCATTACTGCGCAGGATGACTTGGTGCGCCCTAGCCAAACTCAGCAACCCCCTGTGTAAGGGTACAGCCACTCTCATCCAGAATGGGAACTTGAATGAGTGCTTGCGCCACCCTGAGCGTTTGACAACGTGGTCCAGCTCCTTACGACCCTGTACTGGTCATTGATCAGTGATCAGCCTGATAGCGTTTACCCCCGTTCAACCACGGGAAAACACTAGAGTCATCCCAGCCAAGCTTTACGTGGTGTCGGCGGCCTGTAGATCACCGAGCCGCTCTGGCGTATCAGTGAGTCAAGCACTATCAACTGCCGGTGGACACCGGTCGGTCCCCAGGGCTCGAAAGCGCCACTATGACAGTCAGTCGTCGTTGCTATTCGTCGTTTCACACTGAACCGTAACCGAATAAGCAGGACCTCACGTACTGCTACCTGCACATGACCGACCATGACCTCAAAGTAATTGACACGATCGATAGCCTTGAGTATATCTCGGGCGAGATGTCTGACGACGGTGCGACGACCCGCCTACCCATTCCATGGTTGCCGTGAACCTTTGCACGTAGATCTCGACATCCCCGCACACATGATACCGCCAAATCCCGATGATTCTGATAGTGTGTCTCGTTCACGCGCTGGTGCAGATCAGCTTCCCAAGTTGACGGAGATCTCCAGTTCTGCCTTCACAGGTTCACCCCTCTTATCCGTACGGTAATCCCACAAATATAAAACATCCGGCTGCGCGACCTAGGCCCCCGTACGATCCCACCTCTCGGGCCCTGTTCGAAGACATGGGTTACGGGGGTGGCGGCGTTAATGGTGCGTTGCGCTGGAAGGATCTTGCCCTAGAACGGTTGCTACCTGTCGACGAAGAGAAAGAAGTGATGAAACGTGCAGCCGAGGCAAGGAAGATGGCCAATGGAGCAACTGGTCAGGCACACCACCATCCACCACCCCAACCACCACCACCGCCGGCAGACGCAGCAGACCAGACGATAGATGAGGAGGAGGAGGAGGAGGAGGAGGAGGAAGAAGAAGGAGAGGGCGAGGCAGAGAATAGCACTGACCACGACGAGAACGAAGTCGAAGGCAGCGAAGATGAGGGAGCCACTAATGATGCCGATGATGACGACACGTAGGATACAAAATTAACACTATCTGTCGCCACCTACCATTGCTACGAGCGTGTCTCCCACATCCCCGTGTACTAGATCTTTGGTGTCCACTTCTTGTTCGACCACCCAATCGTACGCTTCCAGAAGACGCATGTCCGTCAACGGAACAAAGCGGTCCGCTAGAAGACGTATTATATTGCTGACGCGCGCAACGGCAGTACGCGTTGCGACATCGATATCCTGGAGATGGGGAAGCGGATGAAAACCGTCACCACGGAGCACGGAGGAACTTTGCTCACATCGTTCTGGTTGGAGTAAACGGCTTCTGCATCGAAGCCTTCTTCTCCATGATCACTGTCTTGGACATGTTTGCTGACCCATATGTAACCATTTAAACCGAGAATCAGATCAACCCCACAGGGGAGTGAAATAAAATGTGATTTTAGGCGCCGAATCAGGGCAGCTGGGACGATCACCAGTTGTCCGTTTCGCAGCTAGGGAGATCGTGAGTAAAGAAGAGTGTCCATGTGGTAACCCACCCGACCTACCTTGCCATACTTGAGTGAACGTGTGTGCAGAGACATGGCACCGTCTGAGAAAAAGGCCTGGACCTCCGCAACGAGGAGATCCCCTTCCTCAAAGAAAGTCCGCATCTGGAGTTCATCGCTTTCCAATTTTCGGCGCTGGAATCCAAGGGAAAACCTCATGGGACCACGGAAGCGAAGCGAGAGGGAAGACAACATGCCTGAACACCACCAGGTAGATTGACGGATGAAAGCATCAAAATAGCTTCCTGGCGTGCATTGGCATCTACTTTCCATCGCCGTGGCTGGACCTATCTCATTTTTCCCAAAAGAAAATTGATGATTAATTGAACTCTCAAGATCCGGACAGACGGACCTCAGTGATTCGTCCCACAACGAGGTCGCCAACCTCTGGGTTGTACCTTGCATGTCAAAGATAGGGGTTGCGACATGACGTGAATAGAATGGAGAGTGTGCTCACCTGGTGCGTACGGCACGAACGGTGACTAGTTTATTCACTCGTTCCACGCTACCGGCGACGGAGGCGATCACCTGTTCTCTGTCCACGTACGTCCCATGACCACTAATGCGCCCCTTTTTTTCAGCGGCGGCCTGATAAATATTTGTGCGAGTTGCGCTCACCGCATCGAGTCGTGAGCCGACGTGATCGTTTCACCTGGATAAGTCAGCTTGGCTGCGGTGGTGTCCAGATCGTCGACATCCATGAGATCACCAACGTCCGGATGATGGCGCGTAATGGCGTGGTATTCGCGATCGGTGGGCTTCGAAAAGGAAACAAAGGAGAGCATGATGAACGTTTCGACTTGGTTCCTTTGTCGGTTAGTACAGTGCTACTTTAGTAGTCACTGCTTTTGGTCCCTTATTCGACTCTGATTTACATAAGCATCCTACCCCCGAGTGAACGTGCCGCATCATGGGTGCTTCCTGGTGTTCTCACCCGATGATCTTGTCCAAATCTGCAGATCGAACATCACAGCCTACTTATTATCTAACAACTAACGCCAACGCCATGTGTCTGGAAACTGTCGCCATCGGACCATGACATGCACTATGACCCGAAGAACCGTCTCAAATTCCCACTGACATGTTCGCGTTAGTCCCTGACATGAAAATGATCGCCGTCTCGGATCTGTGGTCAAGATAGAAACAAACTGGGGTACACAAGGGTACACCCTCCTCTATTGATGGGCTAGGTAAACAATATCGATGTGGTCGATAGCGGTAAAGGAAACAGAGAGGGATAGGCCAGGCTACAGTTGTAATGGACAGGAAAATAGATAAATACTATATAAGCTCTAGGCTTCCTGCAGCACAAAAGAATCGTCAGCGTCAACGCGGTACAGTGACGAGGAGAGCGCTCTCACAAGTTAATCTTAAGTACATATAAGATACAAACGCATTACACGTTTTTTACTTATAAGCCAGGAAGTAGGCCGACAGTGCTGGCAAGTCATTTGACCCGGCATCGGAGTATCCTTGCCTTCGCGATCCGTTGAACTTGAGGACGACGACAGTTCCGCACCACGCCTTGGCAGCCGCACCGGAGGTGATATGATAAATGGCACGGTTGATGGGGGCAGCACGTGACAAGGCGGTAGGAGAATACCATAAATGGAGGGGGAACCTGAGCGGCTCGCCATTCAGCCCCTGTGTCAAGACGATGCTCTCGGCGTGACCATCGTGGAAGTGTCCACCAACGAGTGGCTGTGGGCAGATGCCTTGCGACGGAACTTGTGATGGTCGGCACTTGACCGTAATAATCTTTGGGCGCTCTGCAGAGCGTTAGTAACAGCTTCGATATACGCGCGCCTGACGCGTCGAGATGGAAACACACCATCTTCGGGGGAGAAGAGAATGGCGGACACCATGATTAACTGCTGCTCTACTGGTGGCGGAGTGGCAATGATATTGTAATTTTGAGAGTGGGCCACCGGGACACATTCCTTACGATGGCGTGGCCAGTCCTGAGGAGTGATGCGCGTTGCGTGAGTTTACGACAAGTCGCGTGACGAGGAAGAGACTGCTCACGTTTTGGAGGTGCTCCGGAGTGCAATACCACGCCGTTTGGCAGCGACTGCACCACATGGACGTCGGCCTGCAGCAAACCGTGCAAGGATGGTTAATGAGAGGAACAGGGTTCATATTGCACGTGGTGGAGATGAGAGAAGAAGTGTTTGAGGAAGACAGGAGAAGTGCTGATGACGCTGGAGATCCAGGCCAGACTAGTTGAGTTTAAATACTTTGGAGAGTCGACAATGAACGAATCGCGTGACCCTTGGTAAGGGACGCGTCGCGATGCACGTTTTGGTGTGTGAGAAGGGAAAAAATGCTTGCCCTTCGGAAATATTACATTTCATAAACGGAGATCTCGATGCATTGAGGCGGTGTAAACCAAGCGTCCAACCAGGCACATAGACTACAAACTTGAGCATGACAGCCTGAGCCGTGGCGAGGTAAGAACTGAGGATACGTGAGTGCACTCGCTGCCGGAAAGGAAGCGTGAGGACGACCTGAAGGGCCGCCATGGAGTGTTGGAGAGGACGATCGTCGCCTCCATAGACGATCTGCTTAAGTAATCGAAACATTTGGGTCAGGATATGCCACAGTTTCAAGGAGCAGTGATGAAAGGGACGGCGAAACGATGACAGAAAAAGGACTAGACCTTGCTTGGAGGGTAGAGGGTCGCTGAGCCCAAACGTACCTGATTGCGGTTCCGATCCGCTCGCTCAGCTCTGTTCGGCACAGAATCACTTGGAGTGGGAAGCATAAGATTCCGACCGGAAAAAGCTGGTTGGCGATGTACTTACGTTAGAAACTGAATGGCAGATTTATGTACTACTCAAGTCATGTTCGAGCCAGTCTGAGGGAGTCGATGCCCTCTTCCGTTATCCTCCAAGACCCCGAATGCACGTGGCAACTCCCGGAATTTCCCACCTCCGTTTCCGGCGCCAGCCACCCCCGGTTATCCAAGTCCGGCAACAGCCTGTCACACCTGTCACACAACCTTGCCCATCCCAATACCACCATGTCTGACGATGAAATGAATATCGATGAAGGTCTGTCGCTAATCCTTCTATGGCTGTGCATTTCCTAACCCCTCCTTCCAGTTGCCAACGCGGGCACAGTCAGACGCAGAGGTAGAGGCTTTCACAGCACAGCAGGCAAGTCGTTGCATCCGCCGAGCTCCCTCAGTTTGACCACAACGCATTTCCGTCGCATTAGGTGGAAACGATGGTACGGTGAATACAGAAGCCACTTACGATAGGGTCGAACCTTCTCATGTCAAAGATTCCGACACCCGCGCTGCCCGTTGTACGTCTCACCCTTTCACCAGATGTTTCATCGAGCGCTTTACCGTCGCACCTCGCTGATTTCCGTTTTTCAAATGCACAGCTGTAGAAGGTTGGATCGTCTTGGTCACCAATGTTCATGAAGAGGCAACGGAAGAGGATGTTACCGACAAGTTCGCCGAATTTGGTGAAATAAAAAACCTGCATCTCAACTTGGATCGCCGCACCGGATATGTCAAGGTGCGCGACCAGTGCACTGCTGTTGCGGCACGCACGCTGACGCGTACTAAAACTAGGGCTATGCGTTGGTCGAGTATGAGACCATGGCAGAGGCACAGGCAGCCATTGATGGCGCGTCGGGCACACCCCTGTTGGAACAGGCTATACAATGTGATTACTCGTTCGTGCGGCCACCACCTTCCGGCCCGAAGAAAGGCAGAGGGAGAGAAACACGTGGACGGAGTGCGAGTCCGTCCCGGAGATAGAGAAACCAGTGTAACTTTCATAGCCTGCTTTTTTTTACCGTGTCGTCCATCGCTCCTTGGCAAAAACTTGTGCCGTTGCTGCCGCTCCACGCAAGCATGATGTCCTTTCTCAGCCTAACTACGTTGCTAAGATTACTCTCTGCATTTCGCTCCTGCCGGATCACTCACTGTTCAAAGGAGATGTTCATTCCCGACGTTGCCAAGCAGCCTGACCGCCGAGGAAACACAGCTTGACGTGTAACAGTCGATCTACTGGTACACTGAGACACGTACGATACATTGCGACAGTGGACTTCGCCTCTTGCACAGCTACAGCGCGCACTGTCGATCCCGGCCTCGAGGGGTGCTATTTCCTAATATGGACACATAAGCGGGGTGTCTAGCGCGCTGGGATTGAATTGAGTTCCCACAGCTGTTGGCGCCACCAGCGCGCCATTGTTGGGTTGCAAAACTCGTGTTCGTGGAAAACCGACCTTTACAGACTCGACGCGCCGAGATTTGCTGAACGATGCCACGCGCTATTGAGGTGACTTCAGAAAGCGAGAGCGAGCTAGTTCACACCGGGTCCACGAAGAAAACATACGCTGCAAAGAAACGACGGGCGACGTCTGCCTCTGAATCTGATGCGGAGGTGGAGAAGGAGGTAGACGAGGAGCCCGAAGAGACCGCAGCAGAGGCCGAGGAAGAAGAAGAGGAGGAGGAGGAAGAGTATGAAATAGAAAAAATCCTCGATGCGAAGAAAGGACAGTTCCCCGGGGTGAGTTCCTTTGTTGTTTGCCGTTCCCCCATGACCACAGACCGAACGCGTGTCTCCCGTGATAAAAGGGCCGGATGGGGTATTTCGTCAAGTGGAAGAATTATGCAGAGGAGCATAACAGCTGGGTAGAGGAGAGAGATGCAGGGTATGTGATCTGACTTTTTTTGTTTCCAACTGCCACCTCACTGATTCCCTCCTAGGAATGCAAAGGAACTTATTGACCTGTTCTGGGAAGAGAAGAAGAAGAGCAAACCGGGCCCTCGCAAGTCAGAGCCTGTCAAGCCCAAGTCTAAACTCGCTGAGAAGCCCTTGAGGAAGTCCCTTGCTGACTTGGGATCGTCTCTCGAACCAGACAGTCTTGCGAAGAAGCGTGGCAGGCCCAAGAAAGACGAGTTACCGTCGGACAAACTAGTGCCTCGAGACGAAGACGATGGCGAGCAGAGAGCAAAGAAGAAGCAACGGAAAAGTAACGGTCTCTCCCGGCAGGACAATAAGCGAGAGCCCGACGACGAGGAAATAGTTGGTAACATGAAGAAGCACATGAAGGTCTCGTCATGGGAGGAACTCATAGAGTCGATTGACACGGTCGAACGCGAAGATGATGGCGAGCTCTACGTATTTTTCACTTTGTGAGTTATTCGTCCTTCATCTTGTCTGTTTTGCGCTTACAGTAGCTCTAGGAAAAGCGACAAGAGGCGCGTGCGGGAGAACTCACGCATCTGCGCCGAAAAGTTCCCCCAGAAGGTTCGTGCTCGCTTGTGAATATTCGACTGTCACTGATTAATTTTCTGATTCAGCTTATCATGTTTTACGAATCGAATCTGCGGTGGAAAACAGAGGACGATCCGTTTGATGTTGAGTAACTACCGATATGTCCCCCGCCCACCGCCCGAACCGTCCCGGTTTCCTTGATGTTTTGAGCGCTACTCTAACAATTGATTTGTGTCGTTTCAAATTCTATGCAATCCACAACTGATCAAGTGAGCGGGTGCTTTCCATTAATTTCCAAAAGTGACAATCTACGCGAGTCGTAAAAAAGGCAATTTGGGTCCCGCCGACCGCGCGACGTTTGACGAGATTGATCAATGGATTAGCCCCAGGCTGCAGAGGCCAATTTGCGGAGACACGTTCGTCAGCGCCATCGCTTGGTGACTTAAGTCATTAAGAATATTTTTTGATCTGGGGAAAATGGAAATTCGACGATCGTCCCTGTTCCTAACGACAAGAGAAAGTTTGCTTGTCCTTTCCTAGTCCTGGACTCCCCAGTTTGTTGATGCCGTGCGGTCGGCTGACTCGGACCTCCTATATGTAGTATGTAGACCCTCGCGTACGCAATCACGACATTTTGTTGGGGGTTCGGAAACGTGAGCGAAAAAAGCGCCACACGGAGGTAATCTTGGTATCCTTGCAAAAAAAATGCCCTCACCAATTTTTTTATGTATTTATTTACACAATCGTACCTAGGTACGCGGTTGTGGGGCCAGCATCATATCTTTGCAATCAAGGAACGTACAATAGATAAAAGAGATAAGTGTCAGTTGGGAGATCAACGGCGGAAGCGGGTGTGCAGAACCCGTACTTGAACTCATTCGGTTGAATGAACAGCCCTAAAAGTAGTTGTATTGCCAGGTGGGCGCCATGTGGGAGTTGGTGCAGTCCTGAGCATGTACCACGTGGGAAGGCAGCGCCGCAGCGGTCCGTCCGAGGTTCGCATCACTGGCATGAACAACGCGCTGCAGGGTCAGGCTGTCAGGCCCAGGTCCCGTAATGGTGCAACGTCGGAAGCATGGAAGCCATGCAAAAGCCACGAGAGCCTAGCATGGCAACCAACCCTGAAAAGCCCTGGCGGGGACTCTAAACGAATCTCGTCTTGTTCACCCCTAGTTCTCAGGAGTTCAAGTCTGCCGTCAGGGTGCCCAACTCAATGCGACAGGGGAGAAACATACTCGTAGTTGTTGCATAACCATATCCAAATCAAGTGTCTAACATCATAGCAAACAGCCCCTTCATATCCCCGTCACAACTCCGTATGGTGGATTTCTGCGCCACCCTCCACTTCGCGCGCGAGGCGGGATACAGCCTCCTCCGGATCAACATATGATCCACTCGCCGATCGCTCTGCTTCGCCAACCGACTCAACCTTACCTAGCGCTTCCAACACTTCCTCCTGACTCCGCCCGATGACGACATGTGGAATAAAGCCCTGATCCTCCTCACTAGCGCCCTCGCGCGGGACAGGTAGAATGGATGCTTCAGGCTTAGCCTCTGCTTCCGGCTCAACATGAGTCCCTTTCTCTTCCTCCTTTTGTGCAACTCCATTAATATGGTTGTTGAATGCACGCTCGCCATCTCGCTTTATCCGACGCAACCGTGTCTCAAATCCAATCACCACATCCTGAACTTCGGATTCGAGGTCTTGGACGATCGGGCTCAGCGGATTGGTTACCACCACCTTGGGATGCGTCCCATTTTGAATTGAGACGACCTCGTGAGCATACTGTTCGCTAGCTATGAAAGGTACCATCAGCCTCCATTACGTAGTTTGAATTTTTCAAGTCAATACCGACCTCCTATCAGAGCATGATATCGCTGCCAGTCATTATACGTCACATCTTCCAGCCATGCATAATCAAGACCCAGATCTAATTGGCCTTTTTCTGCGACTTCGCGCACTTCAGCAGTGGCTATGGCGACCTGTAGCATTGTTTAGCGGGCGTTAAGGGCAACAAATAAATTTTTTTTCTTTACGAACCTCTTGGAGTTCTTTGTCCAGTACAATCCTGTACCAGGCATTGATAACCCCCTCAGTGGCTGACAAGCGTTCGTTGAACTTGTCATTCACTCGCTCGGCGACGCGATCCCAAAGAGCCAGTTTCTCGTCAGCCCGCCGACTTTCCCCTTTGAGATTCTTGAGATAAATCTCTGCCCCTCTGAGATATTTCTCCGCTTCATCGACGAGCTCATCGATCGAACTGCGAACTTCGACAGACGATGACAACTCCGCAGCGGCCGCTGCGCGCAGATTTCTCAGGCGGCTCTGGAGCTGGGAAGTACCTCGCTCCATCTGCGCTTGGAGCTCTGCCTCCCACGTGACGTGGCGAGCCTCGATGTCGGCGCGCTTGCGCGCGGTTTCCTCTGCCTTGAGACGGAGGCGCTCTGCCCTTTCCTCCTCAGTTTCTGCCGGCGGGTTATGGGGGCCGGAGTTATACTCTTCGGAGCCACCGGGGTTTCCTAGCGGCTCGTCAAGTCCCAATTCAGCATAGAAAGCATCAAAGTCAATCTCGTCATCGGCGCGTGAGTTCACTGGAGGGACCGTCGCTGAAGCGGCTGGAACAGTAACTTTGGACGGTGTCACTGAAGCTGGGGATTTGGTAGGCGCATCGGCAGCGGGGGGAGCCCTCGATGACGATGCGTCGGCCGCTGTAAACAAGATCGAGGATGTGGGTGCGTTGAGTTCCTCTAGAAACGCGGGGGCGCCGGGTGTGGGGGGCTCCGATTCGTGCAAGGACTCTGCGAGCACAGACTCCGCACTCAGGAAAGCTTCGATACCCGTGTGTGGGTCAACGAGTTGCGTGGATGCCACAGGGTCTGGAAAGGGTGTGGAGGTCGGCTCCATGAACGTGGAGTGTGATCCCACTTCAGTTGTTTCACCCGCACCAAGCGACGATAATATGTGCGTGACATCGGTCTGGTCGGGAATGGGAGTGGCGTAGTAGGCAGGAGTAAAGGAGTCGGTGGACGAAATAACGGTTTCGTATTCCAGCGTCTCCAGGATCGTGAATAAGGTGTCGGATGACAGGGACTCGGGCTCAGGCGTGGCGTCGTGTATGACTTGTCTCCCCCTACTACGCTCGTTGATTTTTTCCCACATCTTGGCGACATGAGGGTCAACAAACTTTTGCCGCTGCTCTCGGAGGAACAGTGCAAACTGCTGGAGTAAATGGCCAAACCTCTTCGCTAACGGAACAGCATAAGGTTTAGCCGCATAATACCCGTCCTTTGTCTTTGACGCCGCCAGAAGGACATACGGCTCTGCTTGACGCTGCCACCGCTGAAGGTTGTGGATCGCTACTTGAGCACGCGGCGCGATGCGCTGTTCATATTTTTGCGTAACGCGTAGGAGATAAGGTTCCAATGTAGACTGGACGAGTTGGATTCGAGGTGCGACGTGTTTGTGCCAATGAGGAACGACATATTTATTCCACTGGGGAACGACACGTGTATTCCATCCCGGCACGATACGTTTCTCCCATTGAGGGACAACATGGAGGTTCCACTCTTGCTGGGTTCGAAGGAGGATCGGAGCCGTTATTTCGACAGCGCGGTGGACATAGGGTCTCGCGCGTTCGATATGAGGGGCAATGGAGGGGTGGGCAAGTGCAGCTTGTATCGGAGGGATGATGTAGGGGTCAAGTACGATGCGCTTGTATTCCGTTAAGCCACGACATATCGGGGATTGGAGATGAGTATCCTGCGGGCACACGGAGAACGTGTAGATGGTGAACGCAAGGAGGAGTAGTTTGGTAAGGAAGTCGAGGAAGGCTTGGAAATTGGATTTTTGGTGCTTATTCTAAGAGCGGTCAAAGATGATATCAATATGGAGCAAAGAGGATACTTACCATGCCACGTCTCCTGGATTTCTTGAACTTCCTTCCAGAGTTGTTGTCCTGCAATAAAGACGATGAGCCCCTCGAGTCTAGCAAATGAAAGGCAGAACGTGGAGCCGAACTGTCATAGAGATGTGATCGGGGATCGAACAGCATCCGGTCAGACGGCAGTGATTCGAAAAACTTGGGTTTGCGTAAAAGGCAAATACTCACAAGACCGTTGCGGTGATCTTTGTCACCGTTAGAGGAGCCTGCAAGGGATGCTGCAGCCACGCTGGAAGTAGTATTCCTTGAGACACCAGGGGTATCCTTCGCAAGTGATGTTCGTGGAAAACGTTGCACTCCCTGGGAGGAGGGATTGCGTGCCAACGGTGGTGGGGGCACGACAGGTGCTCTGCGAGTGACAACCATTGTAGTCGTTGTGCGCGTTTATAGTGTAGAGACGCTTGTTGAGAAATGAGAGGGCTCTGAGTAGATAGAGTAGCGGTCAGATGGAGGAGGACATAAAGGCCGTGTCGATTGGCCGAGCGAGAAGTTGGTATGTTTTAATTTTGTTCGGTTGTTGATGTTCTGCGCCTCGTCAGCACAGCCACATAATGATATAAGCAAGTCAACAGGGGCTAATTCTCCTTACAAAGCAACTACTTAGATATTACGTAATTCCAACAACTACTTAAATCAAAGACTCCAGCTTTCGAATCTTTCATCCGTACGACCATTTCGTCGTCGTCGTCGAGGACGGCTCCGCTGTCGATTTCCCTGGACCATCATGCTTGCTGGGCAGTCCGTCAGAGTGACTTATGCTCACAAAAGGAGACGTATTCAGAATGCGAGCAAGAAGTTGTTGTCGTCCCCATTGGAGGTCCTTCCACCGGATATGGACGATCTCACACGTAGCCAGATGGCCCGTCGCATGCTCAAACGGTCCCGTCGCGTTGCCCTCGCCGAACAGTTGGGAGACAAGAACGTCGAACATATAAGGGAGCACCTCGCGAAGAGGATAAAGCGCACCCAAGAGCAGGTCTCGAACGTCGAGCCCACTGGGGTACCCTTTGATATGCCCCCGCAGGATGGTATCGCGTTCCAAACACCGTTTCCTTCTTCGCAACCGGTTCACGAGTTGGCCGTCGCAAAACCACCAGTGCCAGAGCAATTGTCGCCAGTTCCTGTTGCCAAGCGCGTCATGTCTCGTACCAGTTCCAGGAACCTCAAAGAAAATAGTGCGCATTCCCAAACTCTCGCATCGCCGTTTAGTAGCCGTCCGGGTTCAGCTGCTTCGTCTCCCAAACATAAAGGCAGAGGACGATCTTCCCGTCGAGTTTCGCGTAGTACCTTCCCTGCAAAATCCCGTACCCTTTCAGGAGTTTTCAAAGAAAATTCTCGACGAATTTCGCGAAAAGATTCTACCGTGTCTCTCAAGGATACGAACGGGGAACCTCCTTTCAGGCATATCAAACACCAGCGTTATCCCTCGAGCCCTTCGACCTCGTATATGCGCTCTCAAATTGCGCAGGAAGACTGGATTGTACCTCCCAAGGCACTCTACCGTGCTTTTGGTGATCATGATGAAATTCTGTCGCCTGGTGGATCTGTTCACAGCGATGCCTCATTTTATACTGATCAACCCCGAGCTTGCTCGACTCCGGCTATACCTCGACCACGGAAACTGCCCGATCTGCATGGGTGCCAGACCAGGACCGACAATACCCTTACTTTTTTATCTCTTCGCAAGGATTGCACAGAGGCTGGCGGTCTTGATGTCGAAATGATGGATGGTACAATACCTCCGCAACGTCAGACCATTCACCTATCCGGAAACAGTATCTTTTCATCTTCTGACGAGTTCACAATCGGGTCGCTTCCTGCCGTGAACAATGGTGGAACAATTGTCGAGAGAAACAACATCACTGACCGGGACGAAGTGCCAGCCCGCGTTGCTCGTCGAGCTCCTGTTCGTCGTGAAGCAGTTGACAGGTCACAAGCCGGTCACACCTTGGCTGGATCATTCATCGCAGAGTATGACATCCCCCTTTCTGACTTGGCTTCCTCCCCGGCGTCGACTGCCACCAAAATACTTGGTCCGGAAGGCGTACCTAAGCTATCTGTCGGGGAACGACTGTTTGGCTTGCCTGGAAGCAGTTCTGCGCGTGGCAAATCCCTCATTATTCGTAAGTCCAGGAACCCTGGCACCATAACTCCACCAACCTCCCCGCCCACAACAACTGCTTGTCCCCCTCCAAGCCCTGCATCGGACTTGGCGCTGGAGTTCGGGTCAATGGGCATCCGTGGTATGTTTCCTAAGCAATGTGTCTGTTTGGTCGTTCCAGGCTACTTCCATATATCATCTTTTGGTCTCGCATCGTCAAACGCACATGTTTCCATAATCGCCGTCCCGCTGAATAAGGTTGCCCTTTATTAACTGTATCCGGAGCAGGTGATCCGGACACGCACTCGGACGGAGAATCACACCGTCCATCTGCCTCTATCCCTCTTCAGACGCGTTCGCATTCTCTGCAGTATGCCCTCGCCCTTGCCGAGTCCACCACAAAGAAGTCTGCGAAACGGAAGCCTGCTCGGAGCCGCGCAGGCACCATTCGTGCATCCGATTTTGCCAAACCTGGTGTTCCTTCGTCCGTCGTTGTCCCTGGATTGACCGATTCTCTTCAATCAAACGTGCGACGCACCCGCTCTGGAACCGTCGTTGGCCCGGACTCGAAACTTGCGACCAGAGGCGCGGGGCTACCTGGTCGGGTGGTCAGGGGTGCGCCCGCCACCGGTCGTGCGGCCATCCCATCCGGATCTGAATCCAAGTCCGATGACGAGCTGTTGCTGAAAGGTCTCTGGATCGAAGACATGGAATACCTCGGTCTTGCAGTACTTCCGGGCGCTGAAACTGACGAGCTGAATCTCGGTGGCTTGTGGCATGGCTTGGAGTTTGGGCCTCCGCGTCGACCAGGGTTGAGGAGACGGTAAATCGATGAGGACGAGCGAGTATCATTATCACTATCATTATTTTCTTTCTCTTTCTCTTCTCCGTCGTGTCTGCACTGGCTGGTCTCCTCTGTTACTGCTTTTTGATGCACTGCTATAGTTTTTTCCTTGACGTGTGGACAATACTTGGCGCATTTCGTTTATATTTGTGATGCATCGTCTTTCTTTTTTTTCTTGTTCTCTTCGCTTGGCATTTCCGAGCTCACGGAAATGGATCGGTTGCTCTTTTCGTTTTTTATTTTTGAAGTGTGATTTGCAGCGGCCATGCAAGCACGTGGGAAAGAGAGTGCTTGTTTGTCATTAGTATTGTAGTAGTATTCCTTTTAGTTGCTTTTGAGACTGTTTTACGGATTCGCTTCTAGAAAACGATGACATCGCCCGTGGACGTTTGTTATACGATACACAAAATGATCCCCCATACGCAGAAAATTTCGTGGAGCATACATTGTGGTACATGACGATAGCAGTGAAAATAACCAAGAAAACACAGACAAAAGAGTGAGGTTGACAGAGCAAAACACTTGCAAGTATCCAGGTATCAAAGCGACGGAAATACAAAGAAAAAAGAAAAAAGAAAAAAGAAAAGCAGCACATACATGTACACGTTATACAAATCTTACACATGGCACGATATTGGGACAATCAGGAACAGAACAAAACGTACAGCATAGACGTTGATCCAGGGGGCATGATGGATCGTAAAAACGGACGTCGGTTGGATCGTCTCGTGTGTGCGTGCGTGTGGGATGGTGAATCACGAACGACCAACGTCTAGGTGCGTCCACGCACGACAAGCCCGCCGTCCCAAACACCGACGTTCCAGCCATCCCGCACGAGTGCATTCCGAACGGCAGGTTTCAAAACGCCAACGCCATTGGCAGAGTGTGTCCCACGACCAGTAATGATTCTCATCGGGTTCGCTAAAAAACCAAGTTGGTGTTGGTGAAATGACGGAGATGACGGGGGGGGATGATCGTGGGGCTTACCGGCGGAACATGCCTCGTGTTCGAGGATCTCTTTGACGATGACGATCGCTTCGGAGATGGAGGTGCCGTGGAGATCGACGGTGTTGTGGTCTGCGGCTGCGGAACTGCGTCACGTCAGAGAAGGGTGGTGGTGGTGAGGTGTTGGAAGGTGGCATGGAGTGGCGTGTCGACGCATGGCCAGGAGAATACTACGTACCGTTTCGACTCTACCATGATCCGCGCTTCGTTGAGCGCCTCGCGCCGTGCTAACTCCTGAAACTCGCGCGCCTGTTGATCGACGCGAGAGGGGGTCAGCAAACCACTATCAAGCGAGGGAGGGAACCCGGCCACAACGTACCCGTTCGGCGAAATACAGTGCGACTTCCCCGCCTCGCGTTCTCGCGTTTCCCTTGCTCCACGCTTTGGATGCCTCTCTCAGCAGTTCGTCCCGCTTTTTCAGAGTGGCAGCCATGCGCCGTCTCAGATCTGGTCGCGTCAGCTCGCCCACGTCGCCTTTGCCGCCCTTGCCGATTCCGTTTCCCGACCCTCGGACCTTTCCCGCCCCCGCCGAGCGTCGGCTCTGGTTTGTGCTGTCGTACGCAGGGATGTGGAGCGCGAGTGGGTGTGGACCTTTGGGTGGCTTTTGGGGTATCGTCTGCCACTGGGATGAAGTCGTGGTCGGAGACGTCCCCGGAGAAGAGATACTCTTCCGTTTCGACGTCGGCGGGGGCTGGACAGGCGGTGGACCGCTCGGGAGTTGACGCGTTGCTCCGCTGGTACTGGCACTTCGATAGCGACTCGCGGGCAGCGGCGGAGGGGACGTTGCGGTTGGTGAGACCCAGGCGGAGGAACGGCTGGGTGAGAGGGGGGATTGGGGGGTGTGGTATACGCCCATGGCGAGGGTCCCGGATGCAAGGTCGAGTTCGAGTTCGAGAAGGAGCCATACGATATCGATGGCATCGTCTGCGCGCCCACGTGTGGCGCGGAGAGCGAGCTGGGCGTCGGTGTAGAGGGTGGAACGCTGTTCTGTATCGAGGGAAGCGTACGTGGGGGAATCACGGAGGACGTCGAGTATGGTGAAGAAAGGTGTGGTGGTGGTGGTATCGGATGGCGATCTGCTCTGAGTACCCACGATGGACGAGAGCGCTGCGCGGAGGGCTCTTGCAGGCGATGTATAGTTTGGCGAGTGGAAGTGGGACTGGAAGAAGGACGCGGAGTGGGGTGGGAGGAGCGTCGCGAGGTGTTCTGACAAGGAGGAGAGCTGTGTCCATGGGTCGGGTGTCGGTGGCGCGGCAGGTGCGGGGGGTGGTAGGTGCTGCCTCTGGCGGATGTCGATGAGAGGGATGGTCTTTCCACGGGCATTTTTCTTCTTTGCAGCCCTTCCGTTGGCCGGGGTGGATTTCTTTTTCGCCTCGACACGTTTCCAGAGGAGGTCGTCGTCGAGGGACCGTTCGTCGTCGTCGAGGGCATCCAAGCCTCGTTCTTCGAGCTCACGAATGAATTCGTTTGTTAATAACAGTTCTATGACGGATTCCATGTCCACATCGGCCTCGTGGTGTGTGCCTGCTTCGCTAAGCGCGCGTCTGAGCCGCGATGGTGGTATGTGTGGCAAAGCGGCCTGCAAGAATCCGAGGGGGGAACTGAATGACTGGTGTGAGATTGCAGACGAGTCGGAGGCGGTCGAGCATTCTGTCGTTTCTGCACAGAAATCGGGGCAGCTGGTGGATTCGTCTGTGGTGAGGGAGAGGGCGGAGTCGAGTACGTCTGCGAGTTCATGCTCGTGCTGTGCTGTGGCCTGGCTTGCGAGTTCTTTGAGGGTGGTGCGGAGTGCATGGAGCTGGTCAGAAGGTGGCGAGGACTGACTGAGGTCCAAGTCTGCGATAAGAGCAGCGAGAAGAGAAGTGTCCAGGGGTGGACAGAATTCTGCCTGCAAAGAAGATAAATCACTCAGTCTATTCGCTTTTTTACTTACTCGCCTGCAAAGTGTCGTATAAGGAACTCATCGTTGAGGAGAAATGTCTCAAAGTGTGATGTTATTCGAATTCAAGAATATCATCATGTGACCATATTAGTGGCTGTGTTACGTACCACCCTTTTGTCTTTGTACTTCCTCGTTACCTCCGCCCTTCAAATACTCGCCCGTACTCGCTCCATGTTCTTCTACATCTCCCTCTTCGCTTTTCTTGCATTACTGGTAATGCGTAAGTATCTCTCACACCCGACCTCCGCAGCACTCCTCTGATCCCCTCTCCTCCTATCAGTCGGATACCGCTACCGTGCCGCCGTCCTACCCCATGTACCCACAAAGGTCAGGTCCCTCTTTGGCCTCAACCAGTACACCCCTCTGTCTACCTTCGCCGGTCAGGCCGAAGCTGGTTTGACATCGATCATGTTCGACATCGAGGCCAACATCAACGACGCCGACTCGCGAGCTGGTCTTGACGAGCGGGGTACACAAGAGGTGCTGGAGATCATGCGGCGAGAGCGCGTCAAGTACGTTTGTCATCGAGCGGCGTGTATAGCTTCCTGATGCGATCGGCATATATTAGCTTTGACCAAGCAAGGTTGATTCGCCATAACCAGATTCTTGCCCGCAACGGCATCGATCCTTCCGGTACGTGTCTTTTCCACTCTCGTACATCGTATGTCTGACCAAGATTCAAGGGATGCCGCTGGACTCCAAGGCCGTCACGCGGCTATGAATGATCAATTTCATGGACTTTATCATGTTTTGACAGCCTCTTTTCTGTCTACTCGCATATTATCTCGCTCACGCTCCTTTCGTTTTCACACCTCATAACTTTATTTCAACGGACCTCCCACATGTGGTATCATACAACTTGTTTTCCTGATCTTCGGATACGCTTTGATCCTACTTTTCCTGTTTTTCTATCCATTCCTATGTATCAAAGGGAACGATCCTGTTCCTTGTTGCACTCTAACATTGAGATCGTCGTCACTGCCTCTTTCGCGTAAACCCAATCAGGTGTCAATGTGGGAGCAAGTTCACCGTTCCAAGGATGATGCCCTCTCCAGCTGGTGCCCAGTGCTGTCTGAAGGCTATGCGTTATGAGAGTTGACTGTAATTGAACAAAGCAAAGTCAGAAACTCAGGGGCTGTCGAGACCCAAATAATAAATATTACTAGCTTGTTTCCCGACCATGCACTCTGCCAACCCGACATGGACCCCATCCGACGACCAAGACGAACCGTACATGGAGGTAATCCGTATACCCTTTCCCGTTCGAACCCCATCATCTGGTGCTTACCACCACCACCCCAGACTAAACCCCGTCGTGCCAAACGCCGCAAAACCAATACCGGCAAAGCGGCTGCTGCCAGACACCGCACCACCCGAGCGTCGACGTCCCTCTCCGAACTCCTCGATGTCCTTCAACATGGTTTGCCCCCACACACAGCACCCGAGACCGGCAATCAGAGCGAAAACGATGGGTTCGAGTCGACGATGGAGGGGTTGCTTCCAGAGTACCTCGAGGCGCGACAAGCTCTGTGGTCCCAGGCCTCCGATACCACGCTTTCCGTACGTCTCTTACGCCGATACCCTCTGCGTGGGTGCTTATGTGTTCGGGATGGGTTCGTCTGATCGTGCGGTATGTCAGGACGACAACAAGGGCGTGGGCGAACTCGTCCGACCGCTCTCCCGTCTCGAGATGGCAAGGATCGTGACGTCGGCGAAACAACGCGTTCCGGGGCGTGTGGCGTCTCCTTCTGAATGGATCGTGCTTCGAAAGTTGCAGTTGCAGCAAGTAGGCGTTGCTGTGAATCAGAAAAATAGGTCGATTGATCCCATTCATTTTTTTGGCAGGAGAGGCGGAGAGCGGGTATAAGGGAGTCGCTTTCACCGGATGTCGGTACGCCTACAACGCTGACCCCGCTCGATGTTCCACCTTCTGTGCCCATCCCACATGCGGTGCTCGATGCGCTCCGAGCGATTCAAACCACTCGATACGAACACTCGTTCGCAGCCCGCGTCTACGGGTACACACCACAAAAGACACCCGGATTGATCGCGGTGGACTGGGAATCGCATTCGCCGTGGACACTGCTCATGGACGATATTCGCGCCCACTACGCGCTCGCACAGTCAGTCGACGTATTCATATATATCTGTGTGTTCGTATTCGCCATGCTGACCCCGTCGTCTTTTTCAAGTCCTGAGAGAGACCAATCCGAACGACCGTGTATCCCCATAACCTACGTCTCTCTCCAGCCATCTCATATACGCCAGGTCCACGACCTATTGGCACGGGTCTTTTGGAACGGCATCGATGGTTAGCATGCTTTACTACTGTTTTTGTACTTTTTGTGCTGACCCAGTTCAACTGATCATGACCGCATTCGGATGCTAGTCAGCGACGCGTTGCATTACGCCCCAGAGCGGTGTACCGTGATAGCTATGTATGGCCACCTCGTCGTTGGTGCTGCGTTCTTGAGTTCGCCGCAGGAAACGTACATTACATACCTGGCTGTCAGAACCGGGTGGGAGAATGCACAGATAGCGACGTGTGTTATTTGTTTTATTTTTTTTGTTCCGATCGGTCGGTGCCAAGCTCACCCCGTTCATTCCAGGACGACGTTGTACCATCTCATCGCACTCCATCCGCACCGTGACATTACCCTCCACGTTTCTGCTAATAGTCCAGCAATGGTGCATTGTTTACTATCCTTTTGTGTAAATAATGATATGGACGATGGTGGTGGCGGCGGTGATTCCCATGTTTGCACCCACAGCTGTTGTATAACCGATTTGGATTCAAGGCAGAAGAGTTCATCGCGGGGTTCTACGAGGCCTATCTAGATACGCACTCGAGGGGGTCCAAGAATGCGTTTCGGCTGCGCCTTCGTCGATGATCATGTACATGCGTGTATCGCGCCGGATCGGCGGGCCATCCACGGTGCTGCAGATCTGGGGCGGAGATTTAGTTTATGGGGCACGCGCGGGTCAGGGGGATCGGGCGAGTGAGCAGGTTGGCGCTCTAAGCCCGCTGATGCAGTGCTAGGGCAAGAATGACTACGTTTTGTCTAGATGAACCGATGGAGATGGTGGCATCATGATGGTGGTAGCCGCGGCGATTTAGACGACATTGTCCTCCCGGCGTTTATATAGCACATTAATTGTACCCGAATGTCTTGCTCGTACATGTCGTGGTGGCAATACGCATTTCGATGCCAAACACGTTGATCTACACACTATTCCCGCTGACGACTAGTATGTCAGTGGAGGCATATACATCGTATCTTGTTCGTTCGCCGCTCGCCGTGGTCATCGAGGGATATCAGGAGGGTGCATTTTTGTCTCACGTGGTTTCTTTTGTCGAGGGGGTCGTGTGTTCTGACGGTGATGGTAATTCTGGTTTCGATACTCAAGGGTTCCCTTGCAGATGGCGAAGTGGGTCTGGCGGGGTTCGAACGTGGGTGTGGGTTTGTGTGACGTCATGGTATCATGGTCTTGTCGCACCACGCCGTGATGAATAGCATCAGGGCTGCATGTCCTGAGGGTGTCTGTATCGCGTTCACTTGGATCGTGACGACGTGATAACGACCAACGTCGTCGCGCTCAAGACCATTCTGGTGCGTGCAAATGGGTGGGCTATGCTCATTCCACCAGACGCCCATCGGACAATGTGGGTTTACTCGACTGAGAAGTTATCCGAAAAGCTTTCTGGGGGTGATGCATGGCGTGGTCACACAGATGGCGATGTCTACAGCAATAAGGTGCTGTAAATGAGGCAGTATTTTCCCACGACCTGGAGTTGAAGTGGGTTCGTGACGGAGAGCGCGACCGCATTGAAGTCGATCGAACACTTTTGCCATACTCTCCGTCTCTTCTCTGTCTGTCTTTTTTCTTCACGAAAGAATAACGAAAATGATGCAGTTTCCATTTACATTCACCCTCAACGTTCCAGGTCTGCGTAACCCTTTTTTGACCACCCCCGGCTCAGTTCTGGCGCAATCCCGGATCGAAGGCGGTACCATGTCTCGTCAGGTGGCTTCTCTTCCGCCCCCAAGATTCCCTCCTGCAAATACCCTCTCTCCACCCGTACCACTCGCCCGCAAGAGAGGCTGGATACCGGCCGAGCCAGAGCCGAGCCACGCCGCCACCTTTGCAACATCCACCACCGGCTATCTTGATACCCCTGCAAAGTACAGGGACATGCCCCTCCGCGAGCCAGAAGAGGAGGTCGAAGAAATGATCGCAGGTGCGTCTTCTCCGTCTTGCGCCCATATCCCACTTGCCCCCGTCACATCTTCCGTGTATGTAATCCCACTTCACCTCGCACGTGGTGGACACCAGCCGGCCGCCACCATTTTTAAAAACGAAAATGAACCATCTTCACTCTATCCCTACACATCTCTCGTTCACTCTCGTTCATGCTATTCACTTGCAACTTACTCATCGTTATCTATGTAGAACTACCTCCCGCAAAGCGGCGCCGCACCCTTGCTGGTTCGATTGTGTCCACAGCGCTGAGCGCTGCCCTGATCGGTACCGCAGTTGGCCTTACTGTATATCGACTGTGCGTTCTCAACTTGATCCGAGCCCCTTCTTGAGTCGCTTAACGGTGCCTTAGCTGGCGGGACCGGGGTAAACAACCTTACCAACTTCCTCCACCTCCACCTTATCAACGCGGTGACTGGGTTCCTGACGATCC
Organism: Lanmaoa pseudosensibilis; assembly: GCA_038092875.1. Lineage (NCBI taxonomy): Eukaryota > Fungi > Basidiomycota > Agaricomycetes > Boletales > Boletaceae > Lanmaoa > Lanmaoa pseudosensibilis. Next base: position 28,183 of record JBBPRF010000166.1, read on the forward strand.
CGAACCAGTATGCTCTTCTCTATCATCATTGATTTCATCTCATGTCGTGCAGCCTAAACAGGTCGAGGCCATGCCGTCTCTCAAGACTCGCAAGCCCCGTCCGACCCCATCGTCTGTGCGGCGTCCCGTTGGGCGTCATCACCACAAGCCTCGCGCAAGATTACAAGTCCTCACTCCTCCCCGCAGTGTATCGCCCGCATATACCCCTCCTCAATCGGAGCTCGACTATGTCCACGTGCATCACCACTCGGACGATGTGGAGCCCGAACCCGAACCCGAAGCGGACCAGATGGACTGGATAGGCGACCGTCTTAGTCGTCTCATCCAAGAAGGCCAAAAAGCCCTTGGCCGTGAAATCGTGGTCATGAGCGACGCCAAAGAGGATGAGGTCGACGATGGCTCTGACGCCTGGGTAGAGGAACGAGACAACCAATCCATTCCATCGGTCGCCGGTCCGTCCATATCCCGTCGTGGCTCTGTCCGGTCACTCCGCCGGACACACAGACCCCGCGACATTCCCATCCCACCTTCCTACTCTCCATACCCGATTTCACCCCCCAACAGCGCATCCCCGCGAAAACGCCACTTTGAGCCAGAATCGGTCCATCACTCGCCTGGACGATCGACGCACGGGGGGGTCACTGAATCGAGCACTCCCCGTCGAATTGCGCGCGGGGCGTCGGTCGAATCGGACTCGTTGGCATCCATCGTATCGAGTTTCAAAGAGAACGAAAGCGCGTGGCAAAGTCCGGAGCTTCGCGAATCGATGGAGCGCGCTCGTGCAAGGTATTTGCAGAGACGGGTTCAATGAGGCCTCTCTCTTGCTCTCCGATCAGTGTATTGTTGCTGTTTTGCGCCATATCAACGGCTGTAATTTCTTTTTCTTCTTTTTTTTCAAAGCTGATGCTTTTACTGCAATTGTGATGCTAGCCGTTCAATGCTTCCGAGTACCTACCTACCTACAGACAAACATACATGCCAACAGACAGACATGACTTTGACATGAATTACTTACACCATACGCTACCCTCCAATCGCTTGCTTTCTTCATCTCGTGGAATATGTTTTACTAGGAAATTTTGGGGATGGTGTATGACGTAGAATAAAAATGAAACGTTTTTGATACCACATCTTGTCAGAATCCGTGTTCAAAGCTCCAATGGTTCATGTGTTCAGGGGGATCTGCATCAAGGATCAACAAGATTGTACCCTTCTTTGCTCCCCCGGATTAGAGAATATTATCGATATATTCTCAAGCCGAAAGTTCACTACCAGAGCAGCCATTTTGGTGATCGAATACGGTAATGAGTGCGTACGTAATCGTGCGGCCGTTCAACTAACAACTAAATTTACGCGCAAAAGTATCCTGGCTGTGCGACGACGCCGCAGAGATAGTCCAGAATTAGTATCGCGATTCACTATCGGCTCCGTGGTTGCGACAACAACCCTTCGCGAGATTTCGCCATCAGCCCTTCGTACATACACGTACGTGCTCATTAATCCACCAAGTTGATGCGCCCATTAACCAAGTTGGAGCTAGCTCATCGACCATGCCTCGTGGAACCTGGCTGTTGACAGACCGCAATGTTTTCATCCAAACCAATATTCATCTCTTCCAGTCCGTCTGTATGCCTTTCTAGCCACCCCGCGTGCTTCTTTTGAGTGCAATCGCTCATGCCCGCTTACGAGAACAAATGGATGCACAGTGCTGATATGGTAAGTAATAGAACACGTATGTACCCGCAACGTTCTGCCACACCCAGGGGTTGGCAAGGTGGCTGAAGTTTCGACATAATGACGCCCATTCCGTGGGAACAGTGTTTTTCAGCTATCAATGTCCATTCTAGTCTTCTTTCCTTGGGTCGTCCGTCTATCTCTGGCGGCCTGGGCTAGCTCATTGCCAACCTTGACATCACGCACTATAGAAATTGGTCTCGGCACTGGAATGTGGGCCCGCTGTTGGCGAATCTCTTTGGGGATTGGCAAGGCTGCCCGATCGCTCGCATAATAGTCATGTTCCAGCAAAGGTTCTCTCGAGGTGAGTTTCGGGATAAAAGGTAGGATGCCTGTACTTCAACACGCGGTCCGCTCGCGGTAGAACTTCATTACCATGTCGAATCCCTTCGACGAGGTGGATTTTTTCACTGGTCATCTTTCCGCCGATGCGGATGTTATTGAATATCATTGGTGAGCCCAGCTGAGTTTCTATTGGAACTTTTTTGTTACAATGGTTATCGTCGCAGCGCTCGACCTAGTGAATATGCACTTAATTGGGTAGCAGATCCACCAAACATAAACCCTGGTAATTTGTACGGTCTCTTATTCGCTTTTCAAGTGCTGATACCTTCTGGTGTTAGATATCACTTATACTCCCCAGATACTCCATGAGAGTGTCCTGGGCTTGTCCAGAATATATGGATCTGGGCCTGTTTGGACTGCGGATTGGGTTCCCCGCCCACTGAATCAGACAGACGTACAAGTTTCTGACCGTTCATTTCTGCACACTGAGCAGGAGCCTTCTCCCTGTGCGCCGCATTTTTGGCAACCTGCTCTCCGCCTGTCAGGCAGGGAAGAGGAAACGCTCGCTAGGGTTGGAGAGACACACATCCCCCACCCGCCCCACACTATAAAACCGACCGAGAGTCATTCTTTTGGGAAACTACCATCTCTCTCGCCGAAAAAACACGTCGACCCGTCCCTACCACAGCTTCAATCTATCGTCCCCCGTCTACATCACACACCGCATTCCCTCGATCCAGACAGCACGAGACAGGCTGATGATTCTGAATGGCAATGGATGGATGGTGTCGGACCATGCAGCACAGTCGTGGAAGGTACTGGGAGTGCGTTCATACTGAATTTGAATATTGCGCACGCGGAACAAGTCAGGGACGAAAGGAACCACCAGGTCTGTCACTAAGTGACATTACGTGCTGCAAACCGAGTCCTTACCGACCACATACAGGCGAAAGGAATCTCCCCAAGTTGTGGGTTGAGCCTCCCTTGTAATGAATCTCTCCCTAAGCACCAGAGGGCGCGTCGGGCCAGCAGAGAGGCGGTCACGGCTACTGGCGAGGTGAGAGTGTGATCCCGCTTGTCCGAGGTAGACTTCACGAAGCGTCTTTACTTCAGTACGTTTCTCTCGGCGTTCGGGACAAGGACGTTCAGGCGGTGTTGACCACGGGCAACCCGGAAGGATACAATCAAGATTGGTCGCCGTGGGTATGTTTCCATTTCTTTCGCAGAGTTTCAGACACAACGTACCGTCCCCAAAGGATATGATAGCGTTTAATGGCCATCTTATCGACGAAAAGGTGGTCACCTGCCGGTGGGCGGACCACGGGATATCCTGCAACGACCCAGTGAAGGGGAAGGACCTTAAGGCTCATCTACACTTTCGACACGGTGTTATTTCTGACTCACAGCCGTATACGTGTCTCTGGCATGGATGCACCAGCTGGCCAATGAGGAAGTCGAGCCTCGGAAGGCACGTGGAGGAGCAACACATACCCGTGAAGTGGGCTTGCCCGACTTGTGAGAGGAATTTCACAAGGAAAGGGAACTTGATGGACCATTTCGAACGATGTCCAGGTCGTGTATAGCCTTTCGTTACGTACACCGATAGAATTTCTCGTAAGTTACTGCACAGGCTCATGTTAATAATGCACGTTAACATTTGCCACATGTCTGGCACCAACGACCACACCTTTGTGGTATGCACGAGGAGGAAGACTTAGGGCTTTTAAGATCCCGTTAGAGAGACGCGATCAGGGAGATCTATGGCATCCAGCTGGTGTCGTCCGTGTAGACGGTGACGCCGTACACACGCTGTAGGAACGAGGGGCTATTTGTTCTCGTGGGGAACAGTGGCCTGTCTCGATCATGTTTTATATTCGTTGACAAAACCACCGCCACCCCTGACATTCCAGAACCAGCACGCTCTTCCGTGTCAATATTAATCTCATCCCATGCTGTGCAGCCTAAAAAGGTCGAGGATACAATTCCGTCTCTCAAGATACCCGTCCGACCCACCATCGTCTGTACGGCGCTCCGCTGGGCATCATTACCGCATGCCTCGTGTAAAATCACAAACCCTCACCCCTTTCCCGCAGCGTATCGCCCACATATATACCTCTTCTCAATCAGAGCTCGACCATGTCCACGTGCACCACCACATGAACGAGAACCCAAAGTGGCCCAGATGGACTGGATACTATAGGCGACCTTCATGGTCTTGCTCGTCCCATCCAAGAGCCAAAAAGCCCCTGGCCGCGAAATCGTGGTCATGAGTGACGCTAAAGAGGTCGAGGTCGACAATGGTTCTGACGCCTGGGTGGATGAACGAGATAACGAATTCGTTCGCATCATCATGATCTGTGGGCTGGGATGTGGTCATGACCTGAGTTTGACAGTCCGGCAACACGAAGACCAAAAACGGTGTCCTATGGCCACTAAAACCACTACATACCCATTACATGTACTTGTATAAGATTTATTACCTTGAAACCCTTCTTCATTCAGGTGAATCAAGGTGCTGTCCTGCGGTTTTTTCGGCTAAACTGATGATCGGTCGGTGCCGATCCGTCCGTCCATATCCCGTTGTAGCTCGGTCCGGTCATTCCGCCGGGTACACAACATTATATTCCCACCCCACCTTCGTGTTTTCTGAACCCGATCTCACCGGTTTACCTCCCAACAACGCGTCCCCACCAAAACGCCAGTTTGATCCAGACTCAGCGGTCCGTCACTCGCCTGGTCCGTATTTTATTGATAATACTAGTACCACTCGCGGGTATGTGTATCACACCGCGGGTTACACGGTATATACCGTACCCGTACCGTCACGGGTACGGTGTTGACGGGTACTGGTACGGTGTTGGCTGGCCGACCCGCGGTGTCACTCGTGTTATACCCTACTTGGTATCGATTGTCGCGAGTTTCACGGAGGGCGAGGGTTTGTGGCAACGTCCAGAACTTTGCGAACCGATGGAGCGCGCTCGTGCAAGGTATCTACATAGATAGGTTCCCTCCGATCAATGCGGTGTTGCGGTTTTGTGCCGTATCGACGGCTGTGATTTCTTCTTCGTCTTCTTTATATCTGGTGCCTTTATTGCAATTACGATGACGGTCACTCAATACTTCCTAGTACCTACCTACCTTTGGCGAAACCAAGGTCGTCTTTGCCCTCTGCGCCAGATGCATACAACCAACTCGGAATTATCAACAACCATCATTCCATTTTTCCACGTACAGCTAACTACCCTATCTTCCCATGATACCACAGAATACAACCGATCAAGTATCGAGCTGTGCACATCATTTGATGGTGCAATCCTGTAGAGCAAGTGATTTGACCAGATGCCAAGTTCACGAAGCACCATCTGGTCTCCATGCAACACGTTATGGAACTATCCTCCTTTGAGTGTTGAGGCTGAGGCTGTAAAGGTGCTCCTGGAAAGCTCAGATAGCACTGAAGTAGGACCACATATAGGACTGCAGGTGCGTGTTTCATAGTATCAGGACCCCTTCAGCGCAACTAAATTTTATCTCCTCAATAAAGGATTGGCATGTCGGCTAGTGAGGCAGCAGACTCTAGTAGAACGACTCTCCTGTGTGCTCTCTTCAAGATCGCATAGAGTTACAGGACGCGCGCAATAGACACTTGAACAGTCTCGTATGCCAGAGCTGGAGCTATCTGGAGCGAGTTGTGGGAGACAGTCATGCGCGATTGCAATGAATGAAAGAAAAGGCATGTTTTGACAAGCAAAGGCCTCAGGTGGTAGCGACAAAATGAGGGAAACCGCAAATCGTCGTGATGGTAGAGGCTCATTGCCATGAGGGGGAGATCTGAAGTGGCGACCGGGGGGAGAGGGATTCGTGACACCAGAATGTAAGTCAACGGCGATCACATTGATATCTTACCGAGCGAATCAGAGGTGATGTATAAGAAGCATCTTAGCTGTGCGACGTCACAGAGACTAAGAAATCCGAGGTATCGCAACTTACCATCGACACCTTTATCGCGAGAGAGAGAGAGAGAGAGAAAGCCTATATTTGCATGCCGCAAAAAGTAGATTAAACTACTACTAAGAGGTAAGTGGGAAGTAAAACGAATACGGTAGTAAAAAGTTCTCTTGTACCCTTATCGAGTCCGCTGTAAGCCCTTAGCCCGCTCACCAGCCATGTGTATGATACATATCTCCGCCACAGCCCATGCATAACTAGAGAGATAGTCTGGTGACCAAATCCGCCTGAGGCAAGCGGCCGTCGGTAGACGCTTGCCACACTTGCCTCTTTTAGACGGATTGGTCACCAGTCTAGTAGAGAGAGGTAGGTCGTAGTCGCCCATCTCTGACTCTCGACCGTCATCATAGCCACGGTGTGCGATTTATCATTGCTTCGTTGAGATCTAATCTAAGCCTACCACCTAACACGGAGGACGAAAAGATCATCGACTAGACGGAAATGTTCAACGAACATGAGGATGATGCTGAGGCAGATCATGATGAAGAACATGCGCATCTAGTACTGCTCACTGCTGCGGGCACAATCATTGTAGGTGCCCAGCTTTCGAACAACCTATGCAACTGCGCTCGCAATCCGTGTTGCCTGTATCGACTTCTACCTGATCCACGAACAAATATACCATGGCAAAAGCTATCTGAGGGCCGAGATGATCATGCATTCATCATAACAATGGACCTCAATATTGATAACTTTGGCCTCATTCTTCGTGCCAGGTTTGCTCATGGGAGTGGTTCTCCAACCTTCCATTTACAGGATTTCTATTCCTCGGCATCAGGAAAAAGGAAAAGCCATGGTAGCAAGTGCCTTAATTATGTTGTCAATGTTGTCACATGTCGTTAGTGATGCCATTGCACATTCTGACCATTGGCTACATCAACTATGGTAGCCTCCTGTCATTACAACAATGCGTACATACACAACCCCAAAATCAATTGTATCGATGTCGTCTACCATAGTATGATATCACTACCACATGTACTAACTTCATAAGGAGGGAGGGCAAAAGTGAAGGTTACAGAAGCAAAGGCACAATGTGCACCATTGTATGTGTTGTACCATTGCTTCTGTGTCCTCTTGGGGTGAGGATGAGGGTGCACAATGGCATTGTTGTCACATTGTCTAGGTGAGGGAGAGGGAGAGTGCTAGGGTGAGAACACATTGTTAGTTGTTGTTGTTGTTGGGATGAGGGATGAGTGAGAGGAGGGAGAGGGGGGGGAGATGGGAATACAGGGAGAGAGGGAGAGCATCATCATTAGTTGTTGTCATTGGGACAAGTGAGAGGGTGAGAGGGTGAGAGGGTGAGAGGGTGAGAGGGGGGGGTGAGACAGCATCATCATCATGTTGTTGGGATGAGGAGGAGAGAGCAAGGGAGTGAGGGTGAGCATGCATCATTGGTCATCGTTGTCATCAGGGAGAGGAACAGGAAGGGAGAGAGACAGGGAGGGAAGGAGAGAAGGAGAGGAGGGGCAAGGGCAAGGGTGCATCGTTGGTTGCCATCGTTGGGATGAGGGAGAGGGAGGGAAAGAGAGAGGAAGAGAGGGGGAGGTGTGTTGTCATTGTTGATGGGCAAGAGTGCATCATTGGTTACTGTTGTTGTTCCCAGGCAAGGGCATGTCATTGGTTGTCATCAGGAGGAGGGAGAAGGAGACAGAGGGAGAGACAGAGGGGGGTGTCATCATCATCGTCATTGGGACAAGGATGAGGGTGAGGGTGCATTGTCAGTCATCGTTGTTGTCAGGACAAGAGAGATGGAGGGAAGTAGAGAGGAGACAGTGTTGTCATTGTGAGGTTGGAGATGATGAGTGAGAGGGTGTGTCACCATTGTCGTGGGGGCTGGAGTTGATCGAAGTCAACCATGCACACTCTGTTAGGCAAGCCACAACACCAAATTGGAACAAAGTGAGCATGAGCAAAATAACCAGAGGTAACTTATGTTACAAGCATACATTTTCATCTTATCAGTTTCTCTTATCTTATCTAACCCACAAGATTATCTTGATCTAAAGGATCTTATCTGGATCTCATCATAGATCTCAAGGATCTTCCTGATCACATCTTCCATTTTACTACTTCTTTTCCCTATTCTATTATTGCACACATGCACCTTCAGCATGTTGTGCTTCCCTTCCATTTGATCTGCCACCTCCTTTGTAGCAGACCCTTCACTTACTTTATATGGTACTATCCTCTACCCTTCCTTGTAGTATTACCTGGTCTGTGCACCAGCCTGTATAGTATATAAAGTAGCTCACTGTGGACCTTAAGTCCTCAGTTTATTTATTCTAAGTCCTTCACTTCACAAAGTATCAATGTCTACCATGGAAGCTAAGGATTGGGTCTTCAAACCCCATATTCAAGCTGCCTATGGTTGCTCTATGTTCTCCACATGAGATATCAGCTATGCTACACTGTTTCCCCTTTGCTTATTGTTTAGGGTTATACTTACATTCCACAACCTCTTTACTCATATGGTATAGGATTGTTTCAACTTATGCCAGCCCTAAATTAGCATGTGACATGTTCATATCTTTCTTCATTACTTTGATGCACCCACTCCTGCCACCACCACCACTGTGAGGAAGTAAGTATGGCCCACCTCACCACCTGCTACTACTTATACATTTACCAGCATGAATACCCACCATCAGCACGACAACTGACAACATACCCACCATCAGCATCACCACACCCAAGTAAGTACAGCCCAGGACCTCATCACCTGCTACTCACCCACTGACAATATCCACTATCAGCACAATGACTGACAATGTATCCACCATCAACAAGCATACCTAAGTACAACCCAAGACCTCACCACCCACTACATGCCCACTGACCAGCACAAATATCCACCATCAGCATGACAACATGCAGCTATGCACCCCACTGCTCACTGCTCATGCACTAACCAACACCACCACACACCTATAGTCACACCTTACTACCACCACCCTGTTTGCACCCCACCCCACTGCTTGTGTGCCCACCATCACGGCTTTGTGTAGGTGAGCACTGCCTGCCTCATGGCTCACACACTAACCAGCACAATGATGCATTGAAGGGTGAGCAAGTGACAGATGAGTGGGCATTTTCTTTTTTGACCACATAGATACTGTATAGGATACCTTGTAGACATGTACAGTACCTGTAGTACATTGTTATATATGGTATTTTTGGCCTATTTGGTTGGTTTGAGTGATCCCTATCATGTGCTATGGATTGTATGGAGCTACAGTGACTCCAAAAATCCTTTCCATACTAACCCAGAATATGGTGCGCGAAGCACACCACCAAACAGTGTGGGAATTACACTTAGCATTGGTGGAGTTATAAATAGTACATACTCTCAGCTACAATATTGCCCCCTACGTCATGTGATTTGGTCCACATGCCAGAGAGATATGATCAATTCAAAATAGCAATACCATGGAAAGGGTTTTTCACTTTTGAATTGATGACTAGGATCTTAGTCAAATCATGGAATATTTGCCATTGTTTGTTAGTACAAACAAAGATATACATGTAAATGGTATGTCTGAGTTTAAAAAAGTTCACACACTTCTTGATTCTCAACCACCATCATGGTCAGATCCCTCTCTCTTGCTTAACAAAGCTCTATTCTTTCATTACTTGATGCTGGCTGCTCTGGTGAAGCTATTGCCAAGACAACTGGTGTTAGCCCTTCTGCTATATCCAAACTTTGCTCCAAAGAGCATTCTGCCCTTCCCAAAGCTGTTGGGGGTTGTCCTTCCAAGCTTTCCCCTACCAATATTCGACATGCCCAACATCTTATCACCTCTGGCAAAGCTGAAAATGCTGTCCAAGTGACCAAAGCCCTTACCACCATCATCAACCAACCCCTCTCTGCCAATGCTGTTTGCCTTCACTTGAAGAAAGCTGGTATGAAGGCTGTGGTGAAATCCAAATGCCCCTTCTCTCTCCTAGGCATCACAAAGCTCGTTTGGACTTTGCCTATGCCCACAAGGATTGGACTCTAGAGGACTGGAAGAGGGTAATATGGTCTGATGAGACTAAAATCAATTGCCTAGGATCAGATGGGTGCAAATGGGCATGGAAAAGGGCAGGTGAGGGGCTTAGTAATAGGTTGGTGGATGGAACTCTCAAGTTTGGAGGAGGTTCTCTGATGATGTGGGGCTGTATGACTTGGGAGGGCATTGGATTTGCTACCAAGATTGATGGTAGGATGGATGGGGACCTCTACTTTCAGATTTTGAAGGATGAGCTCCAGCAAACCCTGGAGTATTATGGTCTTAATCCTTCTGACACCATCTTTCAGCAGGACAATTGTTACAATTTTTCTCCTTTCCTCTTGCATTCTACTCTTTCTTACACACGGCACTCGTACAACTTGGAGAGGTACCCCTAGCTGACCTTATGCCACCTATCTCTTACTCACAAACACCGCCTCTCCATACTTCCTTAGTCTCTTTGTTTAACCGTGTCATCAGACTTATATCTCCTCTGCCACTTCTCTCATAGCGGCTAGTTTGCCCCGCGTTCCATGTGCTTCTATGACTTTCCTTTCTATTTCTGTCTCTCTTATCTCTTGGTCCATGCGCGCTTGTTCACACTATATAAACCATATCTTGTATACTTGTATTTCCCATTCTTGATCTACGCAATACAAGTGTCATCTTGGATCACCTCAAATCTTGTGTTCTAAGTCGATCCTCACTCGACTTTCCTCATCCTTTGAACTCCTTATCCTTGTAGGCTAGCGGACGTTGGTCTCTTCGTGAGTATCGCCCGTCTAGTGCTACTCTTTAGAAGTATCCTCTTTGTTGTACGCTTCGTGTAACAAAAGATCAAGAATCTCTTCAGCCCCACCTTTCCAGGTAAAGGGCCCCCACTGTTACCACCATGAATCACTTTGGACATCGAGAACATCAACCCATAGCACCCCCTCCTGAAGAGGATGGAGACATTGAACTCGGAGATGACACCACTCCCAGCACCCCACAGTCAGCGTTATTGCAACTCCCAGCGATCCCTAGTATCCCCAGTATCATCCAACAAAACTATGTACCCTCCTTCACCTTAGGAGCCTCCTTGCCCCAGCCCCCACCTTCGACCCCAGCCCCCACCATGTCCAAAGTACCCGAGCTTAAAGCTGCTCTTCCCACCGACTTCTCAGGCAAACCTGCCGATGCATTTAGATGGATCAAGGTGATGAAGGCCTACTTTGCCTTGAACCAGTCCCTGTACACCTCTGACAATGACAAGATCATGACGACCCTTAACAAAATGAGCGAGGGTCAAGAAGCCAACTTCGCCGAGATGTGGTATGATAAGATGGCAGATCAATCCATCACCACAGGCAAAACATTCCCAGACTTCTGCTCCAACTTTGAGTCCACCTTCTACCCCTTCGACACCAAAGCCACTGTCTGCCTTGAGCTTACCAAGCTCACCCAGAAGTCCTCCTGCTCCGCAGATGGAACCACCGATGATGGTTTCCAACAATACATCATTGACTTTCAGAACCTCACTGCCAAAGCAGGTATTACAGATCATATCACTCTCATCGATCAATTCTCGCTTGGCCTAGACCAGTGACTTGCCACCATGATTCTCTCTATGTCCTTAATTCCCACCACCATCAACAAATGGATCAAACATGCTAAAACCTTCCATGGTCAGAAGATGTGCATTCTTGCTTTGAAGAAGGGACGCTTCACCCCTTCATCCTTCACTTGTACCTTAGAAAGAGATCCCAATGCCATGAACATTGACACCACCACCACCATCAAGAAGCTCACCCCAGTTGAACAAGCTCATTGTATCAAAGAAGGCCACTGCTTCCGCTGCCGCCAGGTAGGCCACAACAGCGCGAACTGCTCTAAGTTCCCCTCAAAACCACCCCCAAGAAACCCACAACACATCCACGTCTCTACCACCAAGGAGACCCCACCACCTCGCTCTCAGCTAGATGAATACGTCAACTCACTCAAGACTTCTGGAAAAGAGGAGATGGAAATCTTATCCATACTCAAGACATGTTATGAGGAACCATCAGAGGAAGTAGCCTCTATCACCATATTCCCGGAGCGCATCCAGAAGGCAAAGGATTTTTGAAAAGGAGAGTTGCTTTGACGTCCCCTCTCCTTAACATAGATAATGTACTTGTAGCACCCCAGAATGAAAGAACCATTCATCTCCCAGTTACACTACAAGGAACTGCCAAAACCATCAAAACCTCCACCCTCATTGACTCAGGAGCAACAGGAAACTTTATCGACTCTTGCCTTCTCTCAGCAGGATTCAAACTTTCCAAGCTAGCTAACCCACTCACTGCCTACAATGTTGATGGAACTGAAAACTGAAGAGATACCATCAAGTGGAACGCCCAAGTCCCCCTTTACTCACAAAAGTTTTCCAACAATAACAAGCTAATGGTCACTCATCTTAGTTGCCCCCAAATCATCTCAGGAATGCCCTGGCTCCAGAAATGGAATCCCACCATCGATTGGAAAACCTATTTGATTACCATGAAACATCCTAACAACAGTTACAACTTACACGAATACTCAACCGATCTGGACCTCGAAATTGCTGAACTTCTCCTCCAAAGGTATCCCCAAGGGGTTGAGAGGTCTCTTCGTAAGTATCCTCCCTCAAAAGAAACCTTCAGTGAAGAAATACAATTCACGGAGATCGACAAACCGACCAAAGATACCATTCCGGACTTCTGCAAGGATTATGCGGATGTCTTCTCTGAAACCCTCTTCAAGAAACTTCCACCCCACCGCTTCTTTGATCACAAGATTGAACTAAGGGACTCCTTCATCCCAAAAGTCGCCAAGGTATACCCACTTAACCCATTAGAGAAGGAGGAATGTCGAAAGATGATTGACGAACACCTAAAGACTGGCCGAATTGTCCCTTCTCACTCTTTCCAAGCCTCGTCACTCTTCTTTGTCAAAAAGGAAGACAGTTCTCTTTGCCTAGTCCAAGACTATCATTACCTTAACTCTCACACCATCCAAAATGCTTACCCTCTCCCCCTCATCCCAGAACTCATCAATGATATGAAGGACGCCACTTACTTCACCAAGTTCGATGTCCGATGGGGGTATAACAATATACGTATCTGAGAGGAGGATCAATGGAAGGCCACCTTCATCACCCCCTTTGGTCTTTTTGAACCCATGGTTATGTTCTTCAGTTTTTGCAATGCACCCGCCACATTTCAAGAGTTCATGAACCATATCTTCGCAAACATGCTAGCAGAATGCTGGCTCAAAATTTACATGGACAACCTTGGAATCGCAACAAACGGTTCTCTCCCTCTTCATCATGAGTGAACATGTCGCGTCCTTCAATGCCTCCAAGAACATGGCTTATTCCTGAAGATCTCAAAGTGTTCCTTCAACCAACCAACTATGAGGTACCTGGGAATGATCATCAGTCAAGGGATCATCTGCATGGACCCAAAGAAAGTCACTGCCATCAAAGACTGGAAGCCTCCCACCTCTGTCAAAGGAGTTCGCTCATTCCTTGGGTTTGCAAACTTCTATAGAAAATTCATCCCAAACTACTCCAACATAGTCGCCCCCCTCACTCTTCTTACCCGCAAGGACCAACCTTGGATATGGTCCCCCTTACAGCAACAAGTGTTTGACCACCTCCGCAATATCTTTGCCTCCGCCCTGGTCATTGCAATCCCAGATGTATCCAAACCCTTCCATCTCATGACCGATGCCTCCCTCCTAGCCACAGGTGCTGTCCTCATGCAGTGTGATGCCAATGGAGACAAGCATCCCTGCACTTATTTTTCCAAGATGTTCTCCCCTGCTGAACGCAACTATGATATATATGATCGTGAACTCCTCATGGTCATCTACGCCTTAGCTGAGTGGAAACATTATCTCCAGGGAACTTTGCACCCAGTCACCATCATCACCAACCACAAAAATCTCTCCTATATCTGAGATCCCTGTAAACTCTCCCACAGACAGGCTCAGTGGGCCCTCTTCCTCCAGGACTTTGATATTGTCTGGGCTGTCACTCCAGGTTCCCAGATGGGCCCTGCCGATGCTCTCTCTAGATGAGATGATGTCAATACTTCTGCAGACAATGTTGATTCCTCCATTGTACCAGACCCAGTTGTGCTCAATGCGCTCAACCTATCCCTCGCGTGTCATATCCAGTCCTCCTCTTCCTCAGACCCTTTTGTCTTAAAAGCCCTTGCCGCCCTCGATGAAGGCTCTCCTCTATTCACTCATTCCTCCCTCAAAGACTGGTCTTTCGACAATGGCCACTTATATTTCAGGGGGTGCATGTATGTTCCGCCTCCCACCTGCGCGGCACTACTCCATTCTATTCATTCCTCCCCCCTCTCTGGCCATATGGGTGTATTCCATACTAAGTCTATCCTTGAATGTGACTTCTGGTGGCCAGGACTTTCTTTCTTTGTTAAACACTTCATCGATGGTTGTGCCACATGCCAGCAGAACAAGGTCAACACCCATCCTACCATTCCTCCACTCTCCCCTATTCCCTTGACTATGGCCTTGCCTTTCAAACAACTGTCAATGGATCTCATCACCGACCTTCCCCCCTCCTCTGGTCACGATTCTATCCTGGTTGTGGTCAACCATGGCCTTATGAAGGGGGTAATCCTCATTCCATGCTCAAAGACTATTGATGTGGCAGGAGTGGCAAGCCTTTTCTTCCACAATGTCTTCAAACGCTTCGGTCTACATGACACCATCATCTCCGATAGAGGCCCCCAGTTTGCCTCCGCTTTCACAAGAGAACTCGCTCACCTCCTGAGATATGATGTTCATCTTTCAACAGCCTACCACCCACAGACAGACGGCCAAACAAAGCGAACCAATCAGGAGCTAGAGACTTATCTCCAGATTTTCTGTGCCAATAACCCTTCCTCCTGGGCAGATACCCTAACAGCCGCAGAATTCCATCATAACTCCTGTTATGCTCGACCCAGGTAGGATCGGACGTAGCCCTTGAAGGCATAGGGAGGTCCTAAGTATTGAAGGTTCAAGTGTATTCCATGGACGCGTAAACGATCACGTGGCGCAGGGGAATCCACTGGCACGTGAAGTGACCAAGTGGCAAAATGAGTCGTCCAGCGATCAGGCACGAAGTAATGATGTAGGCACGGAGTATGGATGCACTAAGGCAATACCAACCGTCCTCAGGTTCAAGGGATCTATGGTCGTAAAGATGAACGCGTAGCAGGTGAAGGGAGACAAGGGGCAAGGGAACAAAGGTACAAGGACCTTGTCGATTGCAGAGATACTAGGTAAGACAAGGGAGGTCTAAGCTAAGGATCTCTGCTGCGAGCGCGCAGGTATTTATACGTAAGGAGTCCACGCATGGACCATGAGAAAAGATAGCTAAGAATGGTAAGTGGGAAAGGGTGATGCGTCATACGATAACTGCAACCAATGAGAAGGCGATGTGTCATTAGAATTACAAATAGAAGAGCGGAAATAAAATGCGCAGTCGATGGCATCATGACTGCGGACTGCGGAGTCACGTGATGGAAACGGCAATAGCCGACTGGATAAAGTCACATGAGGCAAAGTGAAAGAAAAGCGTACGAGGCGAGAGTCAAACAAGCAACTCGTATGAATACAGTGTATAGCTAATGAGATTAGGAAAAGAAAAGGTAGTCCTGGATAAATCGTAACATTACCCCCTCGTTACCGTCGAAGTCCCACTGAGACTAATTCACGGAGAACCAGTCATGTTGGTGTACGCCACGTCATCGAAGGGGTTGTTGTCTACGTAGACATCATTGAGATGCTCAGTCTCGACAGGCGGAGGGATAGGGATAGGACAAGAGTGTCCTGACAAGCAACGAGATCTGTTTGACCCCTGGGAGCTGTTGGAGGAGGTCCATGTGTGGGAGCGAAAGGACCGGTGTGAAGAAGAAGAGGAGGAAGAAGAGGGTGTAGTATGGTCACAATGACGCCAAATGCAGACATCAGCATGGTGACCGGGTGCTTGCCGTCCACACTGGGAGCACCAGTAGTTTCGGCATTGGGTTTGATTATGACCTGGGGCAAAGGCGAGACAAAAGGGGCAATGGTAGGCAGGACAGTTCCGTTTCATATGTCCGAGGCTCCGGCATTGAAAGCATGCCTGAGGGTATCGTGGGTCGGATGGAGCAAGAGGAGAGGGGTGAAAGTTGCGGGTCTCTATGCAATGTAGAGCTTTCTGAGTGTGTATGTTGAGGGGGGAGGACGAGGCGGACGGGGTCTCAGGTTTGCGTGGTTCTCATTCTAAGTATGCAGGGTCGATGTGTTCGACTGGGGGTTCTTCTTCTTCTTCGGGGATGATGGCGGGGTGCATGGGTTCGGGTGGATTGGAAATTGGGAGGTGGCGACCGACACGAATGGTGGCTTTGTGTCCGGCCGAGACGGCGGTGGCTTGTTCGCAGGTAGCAATGAGGGTGGCTATATTCTCAGTAAGAGGGCGGACGCGAGAGGCAAGATCTAAAAGGTAACGGTCGATGTTGACCAGGAAGGGAAGCATATCTAGCTGGTACATGGCAATATATAGTTGGGCTTGGACATCGCGAGCGTCATCAAGGATAAAACGATCCTGAAGTGTGACTTCAGCGTAGGGGGAAGGGACGCTGGCGTGCATGATAATAGTTTCGTTCTGCAGGTAAGCACCGTAAAGTGTGTTGAGGGGGGAACTGGTTTCGATGAAATGTTCAATGTGAGAGGCGATGCGAGGGTTGTGGAGGAGGACAGAAAGGAGGACGATATCGTCGCCGGTGGGAGGGTCTTCGCGGAGGTGGTTGGTGAAGAGGGGAACATCTACTGACATAATAGCATCCTGTAAAGTAGCAACAGATACTGGTGTAAGAGGGACAGGAGCAGGAGGAAGATGTTGCTCAGCAGTTGAAGTGTCAGTAGGAATATCCAAGGATGAAGTCGGGGAATAAGCTTGCTCAGAGGGAGGAGCAGAGCTGCGATAAGAAGGCGGAGGGCTAGGAATGGTGGCGTTGGCTTCGATGGGGGAGACATTCTGGAGTGGGGAAGATACAATGGAGGAAACGGTGGAGATAGAGACTGAGGAGGTTTCAATGGCCATTTGGAATGTCGATGGTGGAAGTGCTGTGTCAAGAGCGCTGGGGAGAGAAGACGGACGGGTGAAGCTTTTTATAAGCGGTTAAAGCGGAGTTGGCATTTTTCAAGTCCCGTTCAGGGATCCATGAGTCATCTTCAGCGGTGTATCCCTTCCATCAGATCAGGAAGGAACGGAATCGCGGTGTTCCGTAGTGGTGTAAGATCCGGTCAATTTTGTATTCTTCTTCCCCAGCAATAAGGTCAGGTGGGGGTTTTGGGAAGTTCTGTCCGTGGACGGCATTCTCATGGTAGGGCGTAAGAAGGGAAGCGTGGAAGACCGGGTGGATCTTCCATGTCGTGGAAATTCGAAGTCTGTAAGTGATCGGGGATAAGACCTTCATGATGGTGAAAGGTCCTTCACGTTGCAGGGCGACCGTCGGGGTGACACGAG
>JBBPRF010000167.1:0-45509 GCA_038092875.1 Lanmaoa pseudosensibilis
GGAGGTATAGTCGGCGGTTGGCGAACCGTGCTGGTGGTAAACGGGTGACCCGGTCGTGGATTGGGATAACATCTGTCCGAGATAGCGAGCTTCTCAATGCTGCGACACATATCTCCATTTCGGCATCTTCAATGGCAGGTAAAGCACATGGCATTTGACTATAGACGGCAAGGGTAGCGGGAAGGCAGCTGTTGTATGGCGAAGACTTGCCGGTCCAGGCAAGCACTGTCACGTCGCCCGAACGACCCACGATCTCCTCCAGTAGGTGGCCCAGCGCCGCATCTCCTTCTCCGTAGTGTGGCCGGATATCGCTTTTGAAAACACCAATCAGTGAGTATGCGACATCTTCTTCCACTGTCGCGTTACGTGCCGAGGCTAGTCGTAGTTTATCTCGGATGCTAAGATGGTCGGGGTTGAAAGCGGTGATCGTTTCGCGAGTGACCCCAATAGCATCTGTGAGCTCCTGCATGATCTCTGGCGATTCCTTGTGGTTGGCATAGGTGTCACCGAGGTATGGCTTCCAATTGTGGTCGTAGAATCGGATCACCTTTGGTGCAAGAAGCTCTTGCGCGGTCCAGGCCCGTGTCATCCAGATACTGCCTGTGAGATCGCCAATAGCCGACGGAGATGCTACGCTCGCAAGGAGGACAAGCGTGGCTGCAGATGCTTCATACCATTTGTACATCATCGTGAGCGACTGGTTCAACACCGTGCTGATCGTCTTGTCGATGCAACATGTGTCACTCCATGCCCACCGATATCCATCCCTGCGAACCACCTCACAGAATTTGCGCAGCTTCTCGTTCAGGGGTGACGAATCCAGATCCCATACTGAGTTGACCAGATTGACGTCCTGGAACGAAGGCTCCTTTCCTTCCCATACATGCGAAAACATCACATATTCGAAGTATTTTGCCACCACTCGCAGGATGCGTCCGTCGTCCAATCTCTCCGTCATGGAAGAAATCAGTTCTTTGAATTGTGATTCCGACTTGAATGTATGCATTCGCACTGTACCGTCGCACAAACGACCACTCTCGACGTCGATGAGGACAAGCGGGCATATCCTAAAGACCCCACGAACGACGTTGTCGATTATTGTCTCCGACCGGGAAGGTGAAACATATTTCTTGCTTAGTTCTGTGAAATTTAAGTCACGAGATTGTCTGAACGCTCGTAAGGTAACACTTACGACAGATTTCTTGATCGTCAGACTCCTTGATGAGTGAAAACATGTAGGTGAATGCATCCATTGCATCGTCGTAGCGCTGCAAAGCATGCAATGCCGCATGTCTTCTTTCGTATCCCCACGGACTCACAGGGTCTGCTTTGATTGCCTGCGCCGATTGAATTCAGTATCTCCAGAGTCCAAGGAGAGAAAACCATACCTCATCTGCATCCTTCAGCGCATCCTCCCACGACGCCAGCATTGCTCGGGCTTTGCTTCGTTTAACAAGGAGACCCGTAGGGTTCGGCGGATTCAGGGACAATGCAGTAGAATATAGTACAATCGCTTCTTTAGGACTCTCGGACTGCATTGCTGCATCGCCGTTATCTTCCAATGGTTTGATATGTTCTTCACGATATAGCTGGATCGCGAGAGCAAGTCTGTCAAAGTCCCATCCAAAGATCTTTCGAATAGAGTTGGTCCGTTTGTAAAGGGACTTGGAAAGAACAGCTTACGAGCGAAATTACTACCAGGTGAGGACTTTTTTGGAATGGGACGACCTCCCGCATACGCCTGAGCAAATCCATCACTCGTTCGTTGTCTTCTTTTCTGAATGATATGCCTCCAAGTATGAGGAACATTTGAGCCTGTAGATCGCACGATTAACCTTGCTTACCACTGATCCTGCCGTCTACATACCTGGACGGTAAGATATATCGACTGGTCATCCACGATATCGACCAAGTCATCTACCCGCGAAATAGCATCGTCGTGTTTTCCGCACTCAAATAAGATGATCGCCTGAGCGAAACGAAAGATAGGTACCAGTAGCGATGAGGATGACAGACGCATACCTTGATCAACAAGAGAAATTTATTTTCAGCCGGGAGACCTTCAGTGAACACGAGGTCAAATACACGCATAGCCGACTCGTACTCCCCATTTCCGACGTGGGCCATTGCATTTGCGATATGACCGATGACGGATCGCTGGACCTCGATAGACTTGGCGTGTAACAGTCAGCACGGGATGGGTCAACAGCTGAGCCAAAATTACCTCTTTGGCATCGTCAAGGGCCATGTTCCACAGTTTCAAACGGGTCCGCACAAGAGCGCGATGAGCGAGTGCGCGTGCGTGGTAAAAAGGATTCGAGGGATGTAGGATTTCTTTTGTCAAGAGTTGTTCGACGCGAGTCAAGTCGCCTCGCGTCCATGATTTGAATGCCGCATTGCTGATATGCATATGTGGCAACTGCGACGCTGTGAGGGGGAATGGAGAGATTAGAACAAGTAAGCACAAGCACTTGATGTTTGAGCGCACTCACGATGTAAGGGAGAAGGTGAAGTAGACCATGGCTCGTTAGATTCGACAACGTCGTCAAGTCGATTACTTGCGTCTACCGTCAAGTACGAGACAGGAAGGATATCACGAAGATCCCTGAGAGTGATTTTCCCGTTGCCTTCGCCGGTCGCAACGCAGTCATCGTTGGGGGAGAGCGCACAAGACCAAACTTTGTGTGGGTGGTTTATAACAGTCCCAATTTGTTCGTGCGTAGAGGCGTCCCAAAACGACAGTGACTGGAAGGCGGCGATGACAACAAACTTTTGGTTGTGTGATATGGCGACAGAAGCGGACCATCCACCCCCAGGAACGGACCATTCACTGAGCAAGGATCCTGAATACGTATCGAAACACTTGACTTGACTGAACGAGGCAGCAAAGACTCTATTACCATCAGCCGACCAGGCGAGATGTGACGATATGGAAGTCTTGAACGGACAAGGGATGTCAAACAGTTGCTCGCCATTGTCGCTGTTGTAGATCCGGAACGATTTGGCATCGGGGTTTTCGGCCGTAGCGGTGGCGATGCGGTCGCCGTTTGGAGAGAATCGCACTGCCACCACCCAACCGTCGTGCTGCAACGGCCCGACAAGTTTTTCGCCCGTTGTCATGTTCCAGATACACGCGAGTTTTTCAGACGAGCCCGTCGCGAATCTCGTCGAATCGGGGGAAATATCGACCGAGAATATTGAGTGTGATCCCTTGATCGATTCATCTTTGATGTCCAGGACGTGTTCATGGGTGTGCGCATCCCATACCCTTGCGTTTACCCTGCCATCGCTCGCTTTTAAACGTCGGAGTCCACACACCAACCATTTGCGATCCGGCGATAGCGCAGCAGCATAGATCTCCGCCCCTTCGGCTCGAATTCCCTCGCCAACCTCGTGCCCGTCATCTACTTGCCATCGCCGAAGCATCCCTTCAACACCGCTGCTCAGTACTTGCTTACCATCCTCGACGAAGAAGACCGAGTATATTTTTTGTTGACCATCGATTTCAATTATCTTTGAGCCATCTGGAAGTTGGCGGGCGGTTATTATAGGTACTCGCCAATGACTAGTACGTGCCTTTTCCCATCGACTGCATACTTGTTTGTCCAAACACACGCGTATATGCAGGATCCCACCAGAGTGGAGGAGGGTTCTTCTCTGCAGCAAAAATCAGGTAGCCTACCAACGAGCACTAACCCTGTTTAACTCCGTGAGATGAGATTATTGTTATGTCATCAACGATGTACACCGTCGAGGCCAAACATGGCCGGAAATATATTTTGTCTCTGATGAACTTTCGAACAGAGCTCGTAGTAACTATCGGTGTTAAATGACGGAATACAAGAACACGATTAGCGCAGCAGTCCAAGTGCACGCCAGGAATGTAACAAACTCGATGCCACGGAGTCACGGACCCAGTTTATCATATCACTTCCATGTTTGCTCAATCTCGGGCTAGGTCTGTCAGCGGATACGACAGGAAGTCGGATAGCGCGAGGATGGAATAATCAGTCACTCGGTGCACCGCTCGGCACGACGGCACGACGGCACGACATTCAAGTGGGCTGCGAGTATGGTCAATGTGGCATTCCTACAGAATCAGTCATCAAAGACTTCGTAACCTACTTATGCAAGGTCGGACGACCGTGCTCAAAAGAAGCACAGCCATATGCATCGCCAGTTGATTATTTTGGTCATTGACGCATTATTCAGTGATACTCATGATAACTTGCCATACTAGTGTGACCGAAGCTCCACCAGGTCATGATGAAACCTCTCGTACCTGTAAGTCGATGCGAGTAGAGCGGGTACTACGCGTTCGAAAGACTCCAGATACTTTGGAGAGAGGGGGAAACGACAAAGCCATTGATCGAGATTTCCTTTATGACCACGTTGAACAGGCTCTGTTGTTCACCGGGACATCACTGAGCCACAATCAACTCCAAACGTGAATGAGGCACTGACCGAAACTGATTTGGGCGTGCCACCATATGTCGAGGTCATCCCACATTCGTATAGGACATGAATATCTGTAGATAATAAACGGTGGTGATCGGACTGACGATGAATCGGGCGTGTTTCGCTTCTGTGTTCAACGCAACTTCTAGGGTTTCACCGCCGACATTGTCCCAGTAGTTGCACCTCCAGTCAGAACAGGGGATAGGCGTCGGCAAAAGGCATACATGTCAACGGGATCTTCCTTTTCCAAGATCTCGGACGTCCTTGTTGTCTTGTAATTAAACGCCACGTCGGCACCGAGTTCCTTCATAAATTGGACTTTATCGTCCGAACCTGCAGATGCGATGACTTTCATGCCATCCTTCACGAGCTGAATCACGAAGCTGAAAATGTCTCGTGTCATCAACTCACCCATAGACACTGGAGAGATACATACGATCCAATCGCACCTGCCCCACTACTGACGAATGCTACTTCTCCCTGCGCGAAACGTTGCGTGGGTGACGTAAGGCTGCAGGAAACACCCCGGACAGTCTCACCTCCTTCGCACGTGAATACTCCTTCCAGCCGAAGTATGCGGTCTGGCCTTTTGAGCCGTCGGCACGTTCTTCGGGAACGACGTGGAAGAACGAGCAGCTTACCAGACGCGTCAGCTATTCCTACAATCAAAGTTGGCATGGGGTTTGGTACCACGATGTAATCATCGCACTCACAGTAGGTTAAAGACCCATGTAAATGATCGCCAAGCTGGAAAGCTGGGTCCTCGGAATGCACGACGATTCCGATACCGTAACCTGTTATCCTATAAAAAAGGACTTGGCTGAGTGACAAGACAGCCCTCTGTAAAACAAACACCTTACGATTCTCCGATCTGGTATCCGATGTTCTATCCACGATGCCGAGGTATATGTCGGATTGTCGTCGAACAGGGTATGCAGGCAAGATTTGGTATACAGGGAAGATGTGACGAGGGGATTGGAGAACGCTGAAGTGGCACTTGATAATTTCCTCAAGGGTGTGAAAAAAGTGTCGTTGTAGTGGCAGACGAGTAGGTCAATATCGCAGTAACTTGAAGACTGTTGTGATGTGTACATGTGAACCATTGATATCGGTTAATGTCACGCTTCGATCCTCTATACCAAGTTCCTGGGTGTCAATGTGATAGCATCAACATATGTGGGTCTATTCGTTCACAAAGGTTAACATGGACCAGTCCTCCCGAGTCCGCCAAACCGCTTACTCACATTGCGGAGGATGGTGCAAATCCTTGACAGGATGACTCCGTACATTCATTCCTGGATGCCCTTAGTCTGGTGACCAGCAGACCTATGATGGAGGTGACCGTGTAGGCACGACCGGGCTGCGAGGACCGCAAAACCTTTACCATACACACGTGGGTTATGACATTCACCCGCGAGGGTCTCGCAGTATCCCTCCTAGAAGTTGATGGAGGCACGTCTGTCGTGAATAACGAAATGCGATCCTTTCGGACGGAAACAAGTTTGTAAACTTGTTCACGCCCAGCCACAACTTAACTTGGTGGGCTTCCTAATCCCAATTCATCAGAAATTCGTACGACGATGCGGTGATTGGGGGTATAAACACCTACATATAGATAGTTCCAACACCCCCGATGGGTGATATATCTGATCGAGATACAGCGTCGCCATCTGTTTATCGCTTCATCATCGCGACAGCCATTGTCATCCCCATACTCGAGAATGCCTATAAGCGACGAATACGCTGCCCGCACGGCCTGCAGAGATCATACGTTGATCAATACACAACCCCTCAGAGGATCTCTGAGGGGGGAGTTCTATAGCCAGTGCGAAAAAGCGAGGATGAATTACCGATGCAAGTACAGTCATTCCATATTCAATGTCAATCGGGTGCACAAGTTAGTGAGTACATTATCCGTCTGCGTTCGGGTCAGAGTATAAATTCAATTCGTCCCAAGGGAAACCGCGATGGACGGAGATCCTATGTTGTTGGTCTTGATTACGGGTACGGTTTTGAGAGGTATGGAGGTCACGAAGGATGGTACAGGGGTTGGGGCGTGAGAATGCCCAATGGGTCTGGGTATTCGCCATCAAAAAATGTCGGCCATGCCAGAGTCTATAATCTCCCCAAGGCATTGATACTGGAAGAAGCACGCACAGGATTGAGAGCGGCAGGCGATGCTCTCGTAAGGTTGCGTCGACTCCGGGGAACAGACAACCAAAACTGACTCTATTTATTTTTCCAGACACAATATGCGAAGGTCCAAAGTCTCTGTCAAGCTCACCACGAGCTGAATGCGTGTCAAAGACCGGACTGCAAGTTCGATCATGATTTGGTCGACAGTGCACGAATCGAGAAGCTTGCACGGTGGGCACCGTGGGGTACAAACGACTTTGATACGCTGACGGTTGAGTGCCGTGTGGTAGAGGGGCAAACGACATGGAAGATCATTTTGAAGGAGGCTGTCTTCGCGGGGTTGAGAGCGACGGACCCGATTGCGCGGCGTATCCCGTCGAGACCATACAGCTACGAGAGCGCGGAGCTATTGGACGTGGTGAGGCATATGGAACAGGTTGTTGGTCTTGCTACTACCTGAATATTTTGTATCGTGGTATGAGTTGTTGTGGAGTGTACCTACATTTAGCGAGCCCAGTGACGCTTCGGGTAACACTGCTCTTTGGCTGTACCAAGCTCGTAATTATTGTCTGCCATCTGAGCCCGAGCCAACGTCGCAATGGGCTCAACAGAACAGCACAACTTCTCTGGAGCACTTGCGACGTGGAAAGGTGCGTTTGTGTCTGTCCGTTTAGCTACACCACCTCGCTCATGCACCGCCGCATTCGTTCGTTTCCTGTCTATGAACATTCCGTGACGTTCTCGCCCCACAATCTCTTCGTTCTGCTTTTTTCTTTTATCTACGCCTCGGTATGTCTGCTGGGACGCTTCAACCGGGCCAGGAATCAACCTCCACGAGCTCCAAAAGGCGCTCGATGCACAAGGCATCGAGATCGTCGAGAACCAGAAAGAGAACGTGCTCAGCCGCAAGGGGCTAGCCGAGCGCACTAAAGGTATACTTCCCTTTGTTTTTAGTGTATACACCCCAACACAGGACCGCCGTACCGGTTGACACCCCTTCGTGTACAGACTTCAAGAAGATCCCAGATGACGAAAAGCTCAACTCGTTCAAGGGACTGCTCAAAGGTACGCCTCTCTTCCTCGTCGTTGAACCCGCACGGAATAGGCGCACTCACCCCACCCTCTCCGACGACGAACCACCCCATTCCATTCCATATAGCGTACCAACAGGAAATCGACAACCTCACAAAACGTTCCAAAGTCGCCGAGTCAGCATTTCTAAACGTCTACAAAGTCCTCGCAGAAGCCCCAGATCCTTATCCACTCCTCGAAGAAGTTGTGGAACAGACGATCACGTCTGAGGCGAACGCATCGTTGACTACCGAAGTCAGCGCGCTGAAGGCCGAGGTCGCGCGACTCAAGGGGGAGAACACTGAACTGAAAAGGGAGAATGGCACGTTGGAGAGCACCAAGAGGAGGGTGGAGACCTTGGAGGGCAAGGTGGGTGTGTACATGATGATTTCCCTTTGCGCGTGCGGAGAAAACTGCAATAGGATGGGGTGCTGATCATAGCGCTGACATAGATGGACGAGTTAATCACCGAAAAAGTTGTGCAGAAGGAGAATGAATTAAATGCGACGTATGATGAACGTATGCGGAATTATGAGGAGCGGTGAGTGACTCTCCGGCGGTCCCGTCGAGTTGGGACTTACTGCCGTCGCTTTTTGTTCATTGTGTGTCACAGTGAACAGGACTTGACACGTCAAGTCACGCTCTACAAGTCGCAACTTCGTGAGCTTCGACTATCGAACGAAACTAACCAAGCGCGTCTTTTGGATGCCAGCTCGCGCGCTGACCAAGACCTTGTCTCGCGACTAGCTGAGGCAGACATGGTCCTTGCCGATCTTGAACGGGCGAATAGCAGAGTTGCAGCTGTCGAAGGGAGGAATGTACGTCCTGGTGTCTATATCCTTTCTGTAAGAGGTTCATACACGTTATAACAGGAGGAATTACGTGCCGAGATCGAAGCGTTGAGGGCGGAGAGCGAGAACACAGAGTTGTGAGTTTGCTGTTTCTCAGCTGCATAGCTCAAAGTTGACCACTTATGCAGGATAACAAGCCTCCAATCACGTCTCTCGACTTTCGAGTCAACCAGCGCAGATCTAACTGCCCAACTTCTCTCAACCCAATCCCAACTCTCCGTTGCACGAACCCAACTTGCAAGACACGACGTAGAGGGTGCGAAGCGAGAAGAGAGAGGAAAAGCGGAGCTACAGGCGGAAGTGGGCACGCTTAAACAGAAGCTTGCGACGTATGCCGATTACGATGAAATCAAGCGGGAGCTCGAGATTATGAAGGTGAGTTGGTGTATACTTGGCAACGATTCTCAAACCTGACTTCTCATGCATAAAAATAGTACGTTGAATTTGGTGGTCTCGATGACGATATCTCCGACGCAGATGGTGACGACTGGTCCTCCCACGAGTCGGATGGTGTACATCTTCCTGATCCAAACGCTGACAAGGCGAATGCGCAGCATGGAAAGAGCCTCGAAGTACTCCTTGCGAGCAAGAACAAGCGTATCCTCGAAGAGCTCACGCGTTTCAGAGTAGGGCAGCCCCTCCCCTCTTCGCAATCACTGCGACACGCGCGCTCACGTACTGTATCAGATCCTGCACACTTCTCTCGAAGAGTCCTTCAACACCACGCAGTCCGAGCTCGACACGGCGCGAGCAGAACTTTCCAAGCAAAAATCCCTCAATGAGAAACTCGAGACAGATCTCCTCGCACTCGATAATCGTTCTGCAAAGCACCAAAACACAAGTGGAACGATGGACGTCGACGACGCGTTGGCTGGGCTAGGGCTAGATCTTGGCTTAGAAATTGCCAAGAATAAGAAAGGCGAGTCGTCTGGTAGTACGACGCGAAGCACGCCGATTCCGTTCACCTCGTCTGCGGATACATCGATATTACCCATCGTGACGAGCCAGCGAGACCGGTTCAGAGCACGGAACGCCGAATTGGAAGAGGTGCGTTTGTTTTCTTTTTGATTTTTGGGTGCTCACTGGACACGCGACATGCAGGAACTTCGACGCCAGTTCCATACGATATCGGAACTGCGTTCTGAGATCAAGTCGTTGCAGTCGGATAACCTCAAGTTGTATGAAAAGGTGCGGTATATGCAGAGTTATCGTGAGACGTCATCTGTCTCGCAGCTGGATCCTTTGCCTGGGACGTCCCGGTCGCACACAACGGGCAAGTCCAGAGTAGGTGGCACAGAAAATGGTGGTGACGAAGACGAGGTGGAACTAGGGAAGTGGAGGCAGAGATACGAGGAGACGATGAATCCATTCGAAGCCTTCCGAGGGAGGGTACGTGGCTTCCATCTACAAAGATATATGCATTTTCTTGACATGTTTTACAGGAAGCGACACAAGCCTACACGTCTCTACCACTCCCGGAGCGTCTTCTCCTCATGCTCACGCGCGCGGTTCTCGGACATCGACGTGCGAGACTCGCATTTGTGAGCTATGCGACTGGCTTACATCTCTTGGTCGTCTGGGTCGTCTGGAGTGGGTGGGGATGCTGGGGGGATGGTGGAACAGGGGGGATGGACGGGTACGTCGACGTACCGCGACCGTTTTGAACGTGTCTGCCGTCGTGCTGGCCGGTTTCTGGTACGATGCGACACCCCGGATCGGATGGACAAATCGTATCATACCCCATTAATGCTCATATCTCATGTGCGTTACCCATTTGACTGTTCAATGGAATGGTGATCAGCGACCACCTTGTAATTAACAACATGAGAACTTATGGATCTACATAAACTGTCCCCCTGGTACTAGTGAATCCCCCAAATGATTGAAATTATCGACCACTGTCTTGTTCCGTCGAAAACTTGACTAACATCCTCCACCTCCACCACAGCCTCCACCACCACCTCCGCCTCCGCCTCCACAGCTTCCACCTCCACCTCCACCTCCACCACAGCCTCCGCCTCCGAGTCCGCTACCACCACCACCACCTGCACACGCAAACCCGCCATTGCTGACAGCTCCGAAGCCACAGCTACCTCCGATACCCTTGATGTAGCGGTGGATGATCAACCAAGAATGATGACATAAACAGTCCACGTACAGAAGCACATTGCGCACCCACGAACGGGGCACCACCGTCCACGACACCTGCAACACCTGCAACACATCCACCGACTGGCGCATAATACAACGGGACGGGGTACAGAAACGGCTCTGGGTGGTCTCGGGTGCTCGTCCGCCGCCCATTGACATCGGATGTGCTACCACCGGAAGCTTCGCGCGCTTCTCGGAGTCGTCGGCGTTCAGATTTTTGCTGTCGACGTTCGCGTGCGTGCATGGATAATCGGTGGAAGTGCATGGGGAAGACCGCATTGTGATCGCTTGGGTGGGTACCGGGTGCTGCTGTGTCCGGTGGCTGGAGCGCCGTATTCGCGCGTTCGTTTCTCTCAAAGGCACGTTGTAGGCGTTGGCGGAAAGTCGTACCCGGATGTGGGCACCCACAGTAGGTGTATGGGACTTTGTATTGATCCTACAGTGATGGATGCACGTCAGTGTGTTTTATGGATCCTCCTGATGTTGTGCGACGTACTATCCAAGCGCGGCAGGTAACGTCGAATGCCGTGGCGAGATGATCTTCCTCAACTTTGTCATCACTGGGAACGGAGACCGACCATTTCGGTGAACACACCATGTTCAAGAATGACATACTTGTACTCACTGATCGACATACCGATCCACCAGGGTTCTGCAATCTTTGTGATACCGATCAGCCATGAGTTGGTGTGTGTGCCACGCAAGGTCGATGTCGAGCGTCGGGACGAAGAAGGTCCCGGGTGAACCAGCAATAAGGTTCAGAAAGCTACACAAGATGAGTATGGCGATAAGAAGCTGCCTGTGCGAATGACGTACGCATGGTATCTTGTCACACAATGCTCTAGGATGATCGTCCCATCATTGTCTGAAAGGAAGTTGGGCTGTGTCCAGCCAAGCTCAGCCATCTTGCATACAAACGAGCCCTGACGCAGGGCCTGGTTCTTTGTTTAGATCGCAGAAATGAAAAAAAGGCACCATTACGGACCGCACCGACAAGTTCGATCGAGAATGGCCTGTTATCTGAATATGCGTGGTGGATTCGGTTTCCCCTAGCAAATAGTTACAACAGTACTAGTAGGATGCATGCAACGACATACATTCTAGTGAGAAGAAGATCCTTTAATTTCCTAGAGAAGCTGGAAGGATCGTAGTTGAACGCTTTCATGACATCGTTTGCCAGGACTGGGCGGCGTGAAATCGAAGACAGACTAGAATAAGCTTTTATCCTGGACCACACTCGGTTCTTGATCAGTGATGCGTGATGGGTGTCCTTCATATGGTCTCGGGAATGAAGTGTCCCACTGATCCATATGTATCAGTCATATCAACGATGACACTGAGTTCAATAGAACGACCTACGCGAGGAATGCCACTGGCCCATCACTCTGTTCCTTTACAATGTCTTTCGCAAGCTTGTAGAGACCCAGTAATTCCTTCGTGATTCTCCCGCGACACGAAGAACAGCTAGCCGCAAATGTATTCTGTGCATACCCCTTGCCTTCTGGCGCGAGAACCGCTGATAACAACTCAGTGATCCACGACATAACGTCGTAAGGCAGCGACACTTACGAACTTCCGTCCAGGACTCGCAGCGCGGGCACTGAAGTGTTATGTTTGTTAATACCCCTGCAGAATCAAACGGGTCATATGGTGTCATCATCTGGTCCCGCCAGAACTGCATTCGATCGGGGTGTGGCGAATTCGTGAGTAGAAGTTCGGGAGATTCCTGCAGAAAGCTCAATCAGAGATGACCATCTAGAATGACAGTGACTACTTGCAAGATGGACGGTCAGATATTCTGTATATTGTGGCAAAGACGAGAGCATTGGCACACGCATAGTGTCTTCAGCGTACCAACTAACCAAAAGAATCAGCGAGAATACCCGACATGTAGATTCGTGCACATACATCGGGTTGAGAAGATATGCATGCCATACCATCACGACATCGATCGGAGGCAGCGTTTTCTCGATAGTACCGGCCTGTACATCACGAACGCTTATACACCACCGTTCAAACCTTTTCATAGCCTTTATTCTCTTTCCTGTGGAGTCGAAGGAGTCTAAGGCCTTACCTTTCGACCGCAAGACTCACGAACCATCCCCAACGCGTTCCCGAATCCATGGTGCGTACATCTTGTGGAAAACGAGATAGATCTCCAGATTCCACATCACGTCGGAGTGTATCAAAAGCATGTAAGAGCGCAAGATGCCCTTTGAGATGTCGAGCGCGTACAAGCGGATACGTTCGACGCCAGCCGACTATATAGGTCGTCGGAGGGGACACATGTCCTTGTAGTGTACTGTGAGGCAACGGGTCCGGAATCCTCGACATGGTGTGTGCGATCTGTGGGATAGCTATCGCGAACAGAGACCCAGGTAATATACGGATCCAACACCGCTCGATACCCAAATCCAGAAAAATCCCAAGTTGACATGCGGTGTGCAGGAGGGCACGGTGTTCTCGTTGAGGGCTTCACTGCCTGGTTGATTTGGTTTGTAATATGTGAAGAGCAGTAGATGAAGCCGCCATAAATGGGACGCACCGTCATTGTGTGTCTGTGGCACGGGCATTCAACTATTGTCCGTATAGCCATGCGATGGATCGGCTTGCGCTGAAGCAGCTCAACGCAGCTTTAGGTCGCCAGGACTCTGTCATTCAAGTGTGTCAGCCAACTTTCACTATTGCTGCCTAGAGCCTTACCACCTGAGTGGGACACGTGTGGCGCAAAGGTTGTAGTTATCAGCAGTACTTGTGTGTAGCGCTATAGCCAAGCAGTTACAGCAACAGATTAGAAATCTGTTCCTCTTCGAGGGCACAAGTTCGAATCCTGCTGGTATCGAACTTTTTGTGCCCTGACAATTCCGCATTAGCTCTTGGATCGTATTTTATTTCTACTTTCTCGATGTGATAGTCTCCGGCCACATGCATTATGGGATGCTGGGGCAGGTTACATCAGCAGTACGTATGGAGCCATAGCCAGGTGGTTACGGCAACAGATTAGAAATCTGTTCCTCTTCGAGGGCGCAGGTTCGAATCCTGCTGGCATCGAACTTTTTGAGCTGACCTGGTACAATTCCACATTAGCTTTTGGATCGTGTTTTATTTCTACTTTCTCAAGGTGATAGTCTCCAGTCATGTGCATCATGGCAGGTTACATCAGCAGTATGTATAGCACCATAGCCAAGCGGTTACGGCAACAGATTAGAAATCTGTTCCTCTTCGAGGGCGCAGGTTCGAATCCTGCTGGCATCGAACTTTTTGTGCTGACCTGGTACAATTCCGCATTAGCTTTTGGATCATATTTTTATTTACTTTTTCTCGATCAGTGATAGTCTCCAGTCACGTGCATCATGGCATCTGGGGCAGGTTACATCAGCAGTATGTATGGAGCCATAGCCAAGCAGTTACGGCAACAGATTAGAAATCTGTTCCTCTTTGAGGGCGCAGGTTCAAATCCTGCTGGCATCGAACTTTTTGTGCTGACCTGGTACAATTCCGCATTAGCTTTTGGATCGTGTTTTATTTTTCTTTCTCGATATAGTCTCCGGTCACGTGCATCATGGCATACTGAGGCAGGTTACTAATCAGCAGTACGTATGGAGTTATAGCCAAGTGGTTACGGCAACGGATTAGAAATCCGTTCCTCTTTGAGGGTGCAGGTTCGAATCCTGCTGGCATTCAACTTTTGTACTGACCTGGTAGTACAATTCCGCATTAGCTTTTGGATCATATTTTATTTTTACTTTCTCGATGTGATAGTCTCCAGCCATGTGTATCATGGCATACTGGGGCAGGTTACATCAACAGTACGTATGCATAGCGCTATAGCCAAGTGGTTACGGTAACAGATTAGAAATCTGTTCCTCTTCGAGGGCGCAGGTTCAAATCCTGCTGGCGTCGAGCTTTTTGTGCCCTGACCCTTAGTATAGTTTTTTACACAATTCTGCATTAGCTTTTGGATCATATTTTATTTTTTACTTGCTCGATGCTATGTCATCCTCGGCATCAGAGAAGAAAAATCCACCAATTTCTAACTGGCTGAGCCTGGCTCCTTATATAAATGTTTGATACACTCTAGCGAGCGCAGCCAGGTCAGCCCTATAGCAGTGGTACACTGGCCAATCCAGTGTGATTCCCGGGCAGACAACAATGACCAAAGATATTGAGAAGGACATCTTGACAAACAAAGTGCGTGAGGCCCGACCTCAACTTGCTTGCCGCATCCGCCAAACTTAGCCGGGGTTTTGAGCGACAATCGAGTGTCACTAGCACTGTCAAGTTGTCAACCCTTCTTGCTAGCCGTCACGGTAGTATACTAGCTAACGGCGTGTGGTGGAGTCATCGAGCAATAACGTCACACACGGTCAAAGACACTTTAATTTATTTGAGAGGCCATGCTAAATAGTGTGCTGCACCTGGAACGGCGGAAAGTCCAGTCCGCCGTTGCGGGTGACAACCAAAAAAGTTATCTCCTCCGACCAGAAGATCATACGACTCTAGGCTTAAGTGGTGCTATGTAGCTCGCTCACAGATGGATCTCATTTCCCCAGATGCACCCCGAAAGCCTCCCGATCACCCCATTAAACACCCGACACCACTCCTCGCGTCTGCGACCCATAGCACCCTCGTGACCTCGTGCACCCGGCCCTTCCAAAGCGACGAAAAAATGGAGGTGCGAGCTGAGTTCCACAAAGACATCTACCAACGCTGGTACCTCCGCTGCTTGAATGTCCGAATCAGCCAGGTGGACCCGAAGCGGACTCGATGGGATGACGGGTCCGAGTCCCCCGTCGAGTTCGAGCGGCAATTCGGTGTAGCTCTGCGTGTCGATGGCAATGCAGAGCGTAGAGAGCGACCAACGCGTCTGCAAGAGCTGTAGTAGTCCGCGTAGCGTGATTCCTCCCGTCGTTCTCCAACCCCACCTTTCGTTTATGTGGAGAAATTGTATGCGTGGCCATGCAGACACCAACGTGAGCAAGTCGTCGTCAGTTAGGGCCACAGACCACTTGATGTCCATACGTATTTGGCAGAGGTGGACAAAATCCATGCATGGGCGAAGATCGTCCAATGTAAGTTGATCGTCGGACTCGTCATCGGGGGTATCGAATAATGGAAACCTCGGAGACTTGTTGTTGAAGACCATGATATTGGTGAGGAAATCAGGCGAGCATGCGGTCCGGACTGTCGTCATGTATGATCTGAAAGTCTCCTTCGAAAGGCGTTGAGGACAAACCACGATGAGATTCTCAAGCACTGGAAGTCGAGCACAAGAGAGTAGACTCGTAACTGGCTCCAGTGACTCGCATGTGGTCTCCAAGTGGACCAGTCTCGGGAAGACAGACACCAAGCCAGAAGGGGGGATCCAATCGGTCACAGCAGGGATTAACGTGAAGGACAGATACGCCAAGGTAGGTATCTCGGAAAGACGTGAGACCGTGTCTTCGTTCACGACGACACCGTGAAAATCCAGTACGTGAAGGTTCGCCCAGCGACATATGTGACTGGAGATGGTTTCGTGGAAGATCTGACAACGAAACACATGGATTCGAAATCGATTTATGTTCGGGCACAAATCTCCGACGGAATCGAGAAAGTCCTTTAACACAGCTGGGACGTGTTCGTGTGTGAAATGAAGGTCGAGTGTAGTCAACGACGGTACGGCGATGTGCGCCACAGGGATCATCCCCATTCCTTGCCAGTAAAGGGAGCGGAGGTTTGGAAAGAGTGGACCGGCGACAGAAGGATTACAGATCGCTATGAAGTTGTCGTTGTCGAGCCACCCGTGGAGATTCGAGTAACCATTTATATGCCAGATACGACGGGTGTAGCTCCGAAGGATCTCCCACTCCGTCTCATTGAGATGTCTTTTGAACAAATAGCACTGCGAAGTAGAGGAGTAACCATTCGTGAAGATTAAGTCGCAATAGAAACCAAATACATACTGGACCGACAGATTGACAAA
Source organism: Lanmaoa pseudosensibilis (assembly GCA_038092875.1). Taxonomy (NCBI): domain Eukaryota; kingdom Fungi; phylum Basidiomycota; class Agaricomycetes; order Boletales; family Boletaceae; genus Lanmaoa; species Lanmaoa pseudosensibilis. Next base: position 16,633 of record JBBPRF010000167.1, read on the forward strand.
CGTCGGGAAGGCACCGCACCAAAGGAGAAAGGTCGACCAATTCCGACCAAAGTACATCCAACGCTGGTTCCTTGAATGCGCGACATGTTCTTGCAAGCACAGCTAGATCTGTGGTGAAGCTGCACCTGCCAGGTATCCAATGCGATTCCGTGGGGCAACAGTGACCGAAAATGTTGAGGAGGATCTCCTGGATATAAAGCGCATGGTGCATGGCTACAACGCAGATGATTTTGTTCGGGAAGTTCAAATGGGTTCTGGTAGGTTCAATTGATCAAAATGCTCGCCCCCACCTTAAAAGCATTTTTCCTGGAGACGAAAACTACATGTTGTCACTTGTGTCGTGATGGACGCGGTCGAAAGGGATTCCGTCGGTGGCAACCGACAAAGTATCGATGATACGGACAATATTTGTGCGGCTTACAAACGAGTAAAGACTCGGACTTCTTCAAAGTCACCCGTCCGACGGCTGTGTCAAAGCATTGGCCACTATCTGGATTCAGCCGGGCGTACAATCAAACTTGTGCTCCCTCATCAAAAGCAGCGTCAATGTGTACATTCAGTACTACTACTACTGCGCCCGATTCCGAACCGAGGTCAAGATGTTCGTGCAGACTCGGCAGCATGCAGAATTCAACCATCGGATCCCCAGGCCCCCTTGAAGTTCGTACGAATATCCCCTGCCGAAAAATAACCACGAACAAAGCAAAAGCTCCAAGAATCCACCTAGTACAAAATAAACAAAACCCAGCGACTACTAGTATGACAAACAGACATACGTATAATACCTTAGCCGAGAACGGAAAAAGAGAAAAAACAAAACAAGAGAATACGACGCACGCATATGCGCGACCGTCGCAGTGGTGACGAGGTAGGTAGGTAAAAAGAACGAGCGCGCGCGCCATGGATAGGTATGTACTACACATTAACAATAACACGGATGTCCAAACGACGTACCAGGGACAAAAAGGAACAGGAGAGATAACAACTATGAGTGTATAGACAGATGAGGGTGTGGTGAGTCATGTAGATGAAGATGGTAGCCCATCATTGTCGGAGAAAGATAAGATACCTTGCAGGTGGCACGGTGTCACAAAAAGACACTTAATTGTAATCGGGTCGGGTGGTCATCTGGGAGAGAGAGGTAAGGCCAAGGCCTTGTTGATCTTCTCTACCCACTGCGATGCGACAGCACTCGAATCAGCAGCATATGTCTGCGATTTCGTTGACTATGCGCTGCGTTAGTACACAGAAGGGCCGGCGCTGTACGAAGAAGCAAGGACGTACCGTCAAGACGACAAACTCACGCTCGCTCTTCCTCTCCGCACTCTCGACGATCGACTTGGCCTCTTTTTCCTTCTCCTTCTCCTTGTCTTTCTCCTTGAGTTTCTCTGTACCCAAGCTCATGCTAATTCCTTTCCCTAAACTCAGCTCTGACTTTAAACTGACACCTCCCTCTACTCTCTGCTTGACACACAATAGCCGGTGTGTCGTCAGCAACAACAGCCTCGTCTTTGGCCGAATTGGCGACACGCTGATCGGAAGCCTCAGCTTGCTCCCTCGCCGTTTTGGAGAGCGAGCCTCGACACGAGTGGTAAAAAGGATGACTTCTTCAGGAAGGAGTAATGACACACTAATTCCACATCACAGCGTCAGTCCGTTGCATCAAGGAATGCGAAAAGACAGTCGAGCTCACAAGTCCGCGTCACACACTCGCCCGTTGCCTTGTATTGGCGTCAATGCTCTATTACGTCCCCTCTCGAGTTCCACAGCAGCAATCGCGGCAACGACACTTGACTTGTCAACCAAGCTACCGTCCGAGGAACTGGTACCCGATCCAGGCGCGTTGCCGTTGTGTGTAGTCGAAGGAATGGGTATTGGAATCGATGTCGAGGACAAGGTTGAGGCTTCGGGTATGGTGGTATACAAGGGTGACTCCTTGTCTGCCTCCTTCGCTACCTTGGCTACCTCGTCGGTTCCGTTCGCATTGACATTCGTGTTCTCCTGACTTGGACTCGATTCGACGTGAGCACCGTTTGCGGTAGTGAGGGTATAATCTGGGAGTTCCCCCGTGGGACCGACTTCCTCCACGATGCGCGACGCGCGCCTAAATGCGGCCGTGGCCTTGAGCTTGTATCTCTCAAATTCTGGGCCATGGGCGTCCTCTGCCCACCCTAACCCATCGTCATCGACAGGCGGACGACCCTCGTGCGCCGCAGCGACTCGGCTGCAGTTCACCAGGGTGCCTTCCGTCTCGTCTGCATCGACATCGTCCCCCGCGCCAACAAGCGCATCCCATTTCGCACCGACATCATTCCATTGTGCCTCCTCCCCATCTACATCTAATAAACCCGCTGAATTCGAAGGTTCTTTCCTTACAAGGCCGTGCTCGAGCGGAGGGGGTGGATCTGTCCAGAGCGTGTTCCAATTGATGGAAGCGAGGAAAGGATGGGCGCGAAGAGGCGATGGAGATGTTGGTATTCGAGATGCGCCCAGCCTCTGTTGGGGGTCGCGAACCTATATTTAGTGAAGATGAAGGGGTAACTCGCCAGTAAAGAGTAAAGGTTGAGATAACGTACCAGAAGCTTGTTTACGAAATCCTTGGCATCTTCGTCGAAACCTTCAGGAAAGGAATAATCGAGTGACTTGATCTTCTGCCACGTGAGGTACTCGGAGAGTCCCTGGAAGGCGAATCTGCCCGCGATCATCTGGAAGACAATGCAGCCGAGCGACCATAGGTCGGAGCTATAGAAAGATATGAGATCAATGGGTGGTGAACAAGGGGTCGCTCACCTCTTGGATGTCTCGTTACGTTCTAAGAGCTCCGGAGAGACGTACTGAGCAGTCCCTACGAACGAATTGGCGCGGTCTTCTGCAATTCCGTGAGTTCGGGTGAGCAGGAAGAGACGGACCAACGAGGAAGAGACAGCTCACGGCCGTTTTCGAGGATCTTCCCTGTTCCGAAATCGGTAATCTTTATCCGAAACTCGCTGTCGAGAAGGAGATTTTCCGGTTTAAGGTCTCTGGGATCGGAGAGCGTTTGCATGGGTGCTTATGTCATGGTCCTTGATGAGAGGAACGTACCTATGGATAACGTCCTTGTCGTGCATGTACTCGATAGCGTCGACGATCTGTGCTGTGTAATACCCCGCGCACGCCAACGACAGCGACCCCAGCCTCGATATCCGCGATTGCATCTCGCCGTTTGGCGCAAGATCCAACACGAAAACTACATCGCCCGTCAGTCGCGCCCCGTCCCCGCGGTGGACGACGTACATAGACTCCAGTCGTCCTGGAACGTCCAGTGTAGGTGAATGATACCCGGGTGTCCGGCCCCGAGCTTTACAAGCGTGTTCTTCTCTGCAAGAGCCACAAGCATCTTCTCCTTGCGAATCAAGTGATTCTTGTCCAGAATCTTAATAGCATACTCTTGTCCGCTGCGGGCGTACCGCGCGCGCATCACCTGGTGAAACGTGACGTATTACATATTACCCATCAGTACGGCCACAGCAATCGTTTACGCCCTCCGTACGCACAGTGGAATACGATCCCTCGCCAAGGGTCTCTCCAAACACGAAATCCTGGGCCGACAAACGCGTGTTTGCAGACGGATTTTGCGACCTTGATGGTTTGCGGGATTTGGAGCGGGGTTGACCTTGTCTGGAGGGTAAGACTGACTCAGGAACGAGATCCCGATTCTCTGTGTCGTCCGATATGCCCAATTCCCTCGTCAGGTACGCAGGTGGGGGTCGAACGGTTTGCGAGGTGGGTGAGTGTGGACTGCGCGAGCGTGGTGACGAAAACGTCCGAGTTGGCCGTGGCCGGGGTGTCCTGAGGATCGTGGTTGTGCTCGTCTCGGAGTCGGAGGAAGATGATATGACTGATGCATTTCTGCTGAGATCTGCGAGTGTGGGAGGAAAGGTAGGCTCTGGGGAATGCCTTGCGATTTCGACGGTGTCGAGCATTCAGAGTCGATTTGTTGGAGTGACCCGGTCGTGAATGACAGAAAGAAGACGTGGGGCCAGGAAATGTCGGAGGACGCTGAAACTAGAAGGAAACTTTTGTGCTGAGAAACCACGCCGAGGATCTGGAACATCCCCACTGCCACACTGCCACCCCCTGCCGTGTCCAGCCCTCTCACGGTCTCACCGAGGAACTAGGCCCATATAATCCCCCCAATCTAACTTGTAGAGCCTGGAATGCCTCGCTTTGTATCGCTTGGTGGCGGCATTTCCGTCCTCCAAACATGTTTTCGGATCATGGCCTCGGCCGCGAGCGCGTGGGCGCCTGCGGCAGACCTCCATGCGTGTACCTCCGGGCAACCGCTCCCCCGAGCGTTGTAGTGGAGTATCATTGATCCAACTGCAGCGGATCGTCGCCGACGTTGGAACCCGGTAATGTGAGTCACAATATCCCCACCCGGCGCTCGAGCGACGGGATCGGAGCATCACCAGCGGGGAACGGAGAAGTTCTATCAGACACCACTGGAATATTCCGTCGAGCTCACATGCACACAGCCCTTCCGTTGCTGCGTGGACGAAAATGGGCACCGAACGTCATGGAACATGCTACTGACCGCGACACGCATACTTAATCAAGTCCCGTCCCGTTCGAGCACCGCAAACACTTAAGCCAAGCCTGGAAGAGGAGCTGCGCTGTTTCACTTGGACACGCTGTCCGACGAGTCCATGTCACTCCCACACGTAGGCATCACTACGGTGATACGATGTGAACAGTCTCGTAACAGACAAATATGGCTATGGCTCAAAAGTATAGTCCACGGGAGATTGGTCGGCGCAGAACAGCACGTAAAATGCATCACCTTGAAGTATTCGGCCCTTTGGTGGACAATTCGGACGTTAGAAAGCTCGCGACCGGCACTCGCATCAAAATGCAACGGATTCCGATGACATTATACGTGTGTAAAAGCGACCATAGGTACAATTCAAGGTGTGGATATGAGAGCGTGCAGTATAAACCGGTCGAATGATGCGCCGATGATGTAGTAACCGGATGGAGGTTAACGGAAAGCCGTCTCCTCTTCCGGTGTACCCAACACGGACCAGTCGTCAAGTGTCCGTGAGCGAATTTTGTCTTCAGATGTAGCTTTCGCCTTCCACCTCTGCTTCTTCGTATCCCCGGTTCTCCCCTCTTTATCCCAGCCGTCAAAGCTCCACCCGTCATCTTCAACGGGCTGCAGGACCGCACTCTTCCATGATTCCTCGTGGGGGCTAGACGTTGACCTACGAGGCCGGTCGCGAAGTGCAAGTCGCTCGATTCGGTGAACAAGTCTCATCACCTCCACCTCTCCCAGCTGCTCCCAAACCCTTCTTGCAAGTGGATTAACATCCCTTGCATCGTCGAGATTCGCATGTTCGTCCTGCCCCTCAGTCCCGAGCCTAGGCTCCCCCAACTCAGCCGGCCGTGTCTCTCCAACCTCCCTCCTCATCTTCTCCACCACAATCCGCGTCCTCCCGTCAATTTTAACTCCATTCGCCCGCATCTCTTCAAGTGCATTGCATACCCCTTCCAGGTCGCCCCACCCTTCCCACTTGGCTTCAATCAGCTCGTTGTAGGCGGGTGCTGTGCATCCAAAGACGTAAGACGGTATTGATACGCGTGCAGCATGGTTGAAGATGGCGAGCGAAAGCGATGGATTAGAGTAGGTTGTTCGGAAGATACGCATGGCGTGTGCAATAAGGTGGGGATATATGGAGTGGTTGATGGGGTGTTCTTTGGGCGTACTGGAAGACGACGGGGACGATGACGACGGGGACGGGGAGGCATCGGACGCCTCCGCTACAGAACGACAATTTCCTCTCCCATCCTCTTTTGTCGTATCAGCGCTAGAGGCGGCAATCACTCTCTTCGTTTCCTCATCCCATTGCTGTGACTCCCCAAAGAGTTCTATCATCACCCATTGGAGGAGTTCGTGGTCCGTATTGAATAGTTCCATCGTTTCTTTTTTTCGATCGAGTTCTTCGTCGATAGCCGTAGTCCATCGAACGCGCGATGTATGACGACGCAGCGTGCGGAAGAGATCATTGAGCGGGGCGCCTGCCCGACCAATACCTGGCGTCTGACCCGAAACTGACGGTGTGGACGACGACAGAGCATAGGGAGTGGTAGACGAGGGCACCCGCGCAGACGACCTCGAACCCGAACCCGAACTCGAGGACTTGCCATCCTGCGCAGACACCGCATTGAAAATCAAATCGAACATCTCATCAAACACGCTCATCTCGCGTGCGGTGATGGACGCGCGTTGGTGTCTGACCTCAGACGAACGTTGCGTGAGTTTTTGGTTTTGACCATGGCCAAATTTCTTGCGTCCGGAAAGGGAGGTGGCACTGGCGCAGACGGTGTTGCTACCGTCTAGGCGCGTGCGGAGCCGTTGGGCGGAGGGGAGGTGTGGGGAGACGGGTTCGATGTCGGAGAAAACGTGATCCCATGGCGATTCTGGCGCGGTGAAGATGGAGTCTTGGGGTTGAGCGGTGGATGCAGCTGCGGGGCTGGAGGTGTTGGCGATGTTGGTGGAGCGGGCAGAGGAAGTGCTGAAGAAAGAAAAGGCCGCGAGACGACGGGGTCGAGGACGACAGACCAACATCGTAAGGGATAGGGATCCTCGAAGTACTAGCCAGTAAGGTAAATGAGCTGGAATTACGTATGCTGTAACAAAACTACCAACCGACCTTCAACAAGGCGCTATAGCCAAGTGGTTACGGCGACAGATTAGAAATCTGTTCCTCTTTGAGGGCGCAGGTTCGAATCCTGCTGGCGTCGGACTTTTTGTGCCCTGACCCTTGGTATGGTTTTTTGCACAATTCCGCATTAGCTTTTGGATCGTATTTTAGTTGTACTTCCTCAGTTTCCGGTCACGTGCATCCTGGCATACTGGAGCAGGTTACTAATCAGCAGTACGTATGGAGCTATAGCCAAGTGGTTACGGCAACGGATTAGAAATCCGTTGCTCTTCGAGGGCGCAGGTTCGAATCCTGCTGGCATTCAACTTTCGTACTGACCTGGTACAATTCCGCATTAGCTTTTGGATCATATTTTATTCTTTACTTTCTCGATGAGTGATAGTCTCCGGTCACATGCACCATGGCATGTTGGGGCAGCTTACATCAGCAGTATGTATGGAGCCATAGCCAAGCGGTTACGGCAACAGATTAGAAGTCTGTTCCTCTTCGAGGGCGCAGGTTCGAATCCTGCTGGCGTCGAACTTTTTGTGCTGACCTATTTTGGATTGGATTTTATTTTCATTTACTTTCTTTCTCGATGTGATAGTATCCGGTCACGTGCATCATAGCATGCTGGGGCAGGTTACATCAGCAGTATGTATAGCGCCATAGCCAAGCGGTTACGGCAACAGATTAGAAATCTGTTCCTCTTCGAGGGCGCAGGTTCGAATCCTGCTGTCGAACTTTTTGTGCTGACCTGGTACAATTCCGCATTAGCTTTTGGATCGTATTTTAGCTGTACTTCCTCAGTTTCCGGTCACGTGCATCATGGCATACTGAGGCAGGTTACTAATCAGCAGTACGTATGGAGCTATAGCCAAGTGGTTACGGCAACGGATTAGAAATCCGTTCCTCTTCGAGGGCGCAGGTTCGAATCCTGCTGGCATTCAACTTTTGTACTGACCTGGTACAATTCCGCATTAGCTTTTGGATCATATTTTATTTTTACTTTCTCGATGTGATAGTCTCCGGTCACGTGCATCATGGCATACTGGGGCAGGTTACATCAGCAGTACATATGGCGCCATAGCCAAGTGGTCACGGCAACAGATTAGAAATCTGTTCCTCTGCGAAGGCGCAGGTTCGAATCCTGCTGGCATTCAACTTTTTGTGCTGACCTGTGGTACAATTCCACATTAGCTTTCAAATTGTATTTTATTTTAATTTTACTTTCTTTCTCGATGTGATAGTCTCAGGTCACGTGCATCCTGGCATGCTGGGCGATTAGCATTAGCAGCATGGTATGTATGGCGTTATAGCCAAGTGGTTACGGCGACAGATTAGAAATCTGTTCCTCTTTGAGGGCGCAGGTTCGAATCCTGCTGGCGTCGATTGCTTTTTGTTACTTACTATTCCAATCTTTACTGATAGGCCTACAATAATTTCCCTGGATTCTAGAAATCGGATCAAATCCAGGGTACTCTCTATCGCCAGGTTCAAACACACCAACTAATAGGTAAGTTGGGGGACCTTTATTGGCATGGAGTTTATACCAAAATTAGCGAAGGTCTTATCCTACCGTCTATACCAGCGCCCGAATCTTCTTTCGCATCTCTTCCGTCCGACCGCTACCACGCCCTTCCGTGCGCCCAAACACGACGACCTTGCCTGATTCTCCTGCACGGCCTGCTCTTCCGGCGCGATGTAGAAAATCGATCATGTTCCGCGGTTCATCCACAATGAAAACGTGCTTGATTTCAGGGCTAAAGTCGAGACCCCGCGAGAGAAGAGATGTCGTGACGAGAACGTGAGGGGTGATCGCGGGATTCGAAAGGCCAGCTTTCGAAACTGGGGGCTTCGACGGCTGAGAACCTGATCTCATGTGGGAGGAGTCGCTCGACTTCAGGAACCCATCCAAGTGGTGATTGTTTCCCCTTTTGCGGGCATCCGCGTCACCTGTTAGCGCGACACAGGCGACACCGCGAGTGCCGAGGAATGCCGTGAGCTGCTCCACTTTACTTCTCTTGTTACAGAATACGATAATCTTGGAAAGCTTGACGGGCCTGCCAGCTGGGAGAGCGCTCTTGGCATGCGTGAGGGCGTCCTCAGCCCATACACGCCGAATGCGGCGTTCAATATCTGCATCCTTGTTCCCACCCGTCCATTTGGCATGCTCTGTTCGTAGAGCACTAGGCAGGTGGTGTAGTTTCGGGGACGCGAGGCGGATTAGCGCGGGATGGTGGGTAGATAGATAACTACTGAGGGAATTTGGAATGGTGGCGCTGGTGAGCAGGAGATGGAAGGGATATGAAATTGGTTGTGAAGAATCGGGAGTCGACCGTGTCTGATTCAGTGAGATGGGGGAAACAGGAATAACGGGCACAGGTTGTCCCTTTGCCGCAGAGATGTCAGCTAACAACTGGCGTGTTGATGCCTCGAAGTCGGGATCTAGGCATTCAATAATTCAGTTGAAATGCGTGAGTAAGGAAGCAAGGAAGATCGAACGTACCAAACAGAACGTCTGCTTCGTCAATGATGACCCATTCAACGTTTTCCAGGCCCATTTCGGGCTCATCTACCCAGAATGTCCGCGCAGAGGATGCGAGTTTTTGTGCAGAAGCAGCGTCCTCGGTCTTCTTCGATCCAACCTTGAGTGCTTTTTCATGCGCTCTTTGTTCCCAGTTCCAGCCTTTGCCTTTCTCGAGTTCCAAGAGCTTCATGGGGGTTCCGACAAGTACATCGATTTCGTGGGACGAGCGACCTCCGCTACCAACCGTTACATCGCCGGTATCGCTGTTATCGAATACAACACCCATGGTCGTCTTCATCTTTGAGGCAGTTCCATTGTTCTTAGCTGTACTTTGCGTGTTCGCTCGAGAGGCACATAGTATGCGAAGCTTGATGATGTGCGAGAGCTTTTTCGCAAACCCTGCTAGTTGTCGCGACAATTCGTGAGTCGGTGCCAGTATCAAAGCACGGGGGCTAAGCGGCCTCGGTGACAATTTGCGCGGAGATCCAGAACCCTCGAGCTCGGTGCGTTTCAAATCCTGAAGGAGTGGTAAAAGGTACGCCATCGACTTGCCGGATCCCGTCTCACTCGCAAGGAGATACTCCTTCCATTTCGACCCTGTATCCGGCTCTTTCATAAGATGTTTCAAAGAAAGCGCCTGGATCGCAGTTGGCGTGGCATCCTGTCCCAAGGTCTCCTTGATACTCTGCAATAGACCGGGAAGTAATGGAGGTGACGCGAAGTTGCTTGGAAAAGAGTCGGAGAGGGATGGCGTAGAAAGGTCGAATTGCTCCTCTAAAGGATTCGAGCGCTGCGAATGCAATCGCTTCGGCTGTTTACCGCTATGGGGAGCGATATCTCGCGCGAAGGACGGACGCGAAGGGGGGGCGACATGCAGCGACCCGAGCTTCTTGGCTCTGCCTGTAGGTTGCAATGACTGTGCGAGACGGCTTTTCGATGAAGGGGCTATATCTGTTCTTATGAGTACGAGGACGCATAGTCAATTTAAAGAGGAAGCCAAAGATGCTCACCAGCCTTCGCGCTGTTCTTCCGCGTTACTCTCCTGCCTCCAACGAATAACACAGACGATGTAGTATGAACGCAGCGCGACCGAAAACACGTTCTAGAAGAAATGATCGCTGTCCGGCACAGGATGGAGGTCGTCATGAAGTCAAGTTCCAGTCCTGCCCACTCGAAGTGATGGCAAACTTGGCCGTATGTTTTCAAGTCCGCGAATTCTTCTACTTTCCTAATGGAGACGAGGGAAGAGTCTCATTCCTTTTCACGCGAGACAAGCCTAGTAACTAGTAGGCTATCGTCAGCCCATCCTGCGTCAGGAATTATGGAGAACTATTCCCCAAGTTTGAGGAATCTTCCATGGGATGCAGGTTGAAAGTTTTCTCAGACAAAACAGTTTCTGTCACTTCTCACAAGTTACGGTGTGTATAACCGCACAAGTACTAACTTCTAAGTTAGGCTAGTATGAAGAAGAGCAGGGGCACCGCGAAGATACGAACGAGTAGAAGATGGTAGTGGACTACAGTCCCAGATTCATAGGGGATAGTGAGAACTAAAGTTTAGGACCACCGCAACTAATTTTTCAAGAATTGGTCGTTAGGCTGGTATGTATATACAAATGCACCACCGGTTGACTTACCAAGTGGATAACAACCATCACGATAGGGTTTTCACTGTTATTCGATGACTCCACATAATGACTCCCACTCATTCTGTGTGACCGTGGTTCTTCCTTGTGGATTGGCAAGGGGTCGAAGTTGCTCAGGCAGCTAGCTTCTAGGTGAGTAAGACGATGTTACAGCGGTACTCACGTTGCTGTTCGATTCATGAGCAGAGCTTGAATTGTCCTCAGGCTTGATTCCTTGTTTCTATTTCCCTATAACTCCGACGGTAGAGTACAGTACAATTGGTCATAGTGCATATGGTCGGGACGACCAAAAAGTCATGCATTATGAGAAATATTCATTATCAGCAGGAATTTTGGCAGGAAAGAGACCCACAAGCGCCCAACTTTGCTCGCAAAACCCTATGCATTATGAACAATTGTACTGTATACCCTCTGGGGGAATGGTTGGAAACAAGTTTGCGCAACGAACCCGGAGCCAGGATGACCGTCGTCTATTGTCTTCGTGCAAACATTTGCGAGCGCTTCGTCCCCACGGCGTTTCTCTATCCCCATGCTCCTGAGTACTCCAAACTGCCGGGTATCGGACGATATACACTGCCCCTCTCGCTTAAACCTATTGCCTCACCTTCTGAGCCCTTCTGTTCGGGTTGTCGGCTCAAACCGTTCAACAAACCCTCGCCTAACTCCGGAATTTTTTAACGACAGAGCGTCTAACCACTGATCGAGATTCCCCCCATCGCCATAACGGCGCGATGGGAACCCCTCATTAAAAAGCTGCGAAGGTGCAGGGGACAACAAATTGGAAGAACAACTCAGCCGAGGCGCTCGTAAACTCCATACTCTTCCGATCTCCAAGCCCACCCGTGCCATTGGGGCGCACATACTCCACATTAAATGGGGACGATGTCGGCGGCGTAAACTCTCTTTACTAATCGGCCGCGTTGTCATATGTACAAGTTGACGTATAGAACCCCAACTGTTTTTCCTTTGACTCTTCGGTCTTTCCAGGGGGGATAAGTTACATTACAAAGGAGTAAAGAAGGATGTTAAATAAGTGATGTCGTTATCGATGTCTTATCCTAACGCCGCCCATTATTAGCGCATCAATATCAATCCTGATCAAGCGAGGCTGATCAAAAGATAATTGAGAAGCGACTTCGAGGATGACTCACTAAACCATGTCAGAGGTTGGCTCTTGGGTTCCCTACATCGAACCATTCGCCCATGTTCCGCTGGGGTGCAAATAAAAATATTCGACACGAACAAGCGCTCTAGGGAGACCATCTCTGCTCCAAGGGCAGGGCGACCGGGCGTAGAAGTGTTCACTTTTCAGGCTATCCCCAATCCACATCTCGCTCAGGCTCTCTAAGATCCACACTTTCCATATTTGCCGCATCAGTACTTTGTGCCCCTGGTGCGTCCGTAGGCAAGGAGGTGAGAAGATCAAGGCGACATGATCACGTACTTCTGATCCATCCTGGTCCTAGAATTTCCCCAAAATTTTTGGGATATTGACAATGCGCCATAGGATAAAGCGCGATAGGAGGGGCATCGAAGACTCGTCGCCGACCGCATCAAGACTCATTTTCATGGACGCTACAAATAGGGGCTCAGTCCGACTTTTCTCTGGCATTCAGCGAATTCAGCGTCAATGTTTTCCAAAACTAGTCTGGACTTCGATTCAGGCGAGTCGACGACTGACAAAGGGACGAGAGCGGAGGGCGGGAGCAACGTTCTGCGCAGTACACGACCTTCAGCATCTGGTCAAAAAAAGACGCATGGACTCCACGACTATCATGGAACCGCAGCACAAAGGAGCCGTGCCAGTGCGTGTTATCCACGCAAAGGGCAAACTCGCCCCTTTTTTTGTAAAGGCGAGATCCGACAAGCCGGTCCCCGTTCCCGACAGCAGCCTTCCGATAAGTGGCATGCTGCACCGCCCGCACGGAACCAAATCCGGCTGGATCTTTGTTGGGTGATAACGGTCATGTGCATGGGTAGTATCATCAATCGTGGAGCTTGACGAACGACACACGGAACTGAACGAGGATATATCGTGGCCCCTCCCATTGAAGTTCCTGTCTGTCAAGGCGGATTTCCCCTTTGGCCCGATCGGTGGTTGGGCTCGTCCTCGAACGTTGCGTAGTCCTGGGTTAACAATGTAGGAAAAAATTTGTTTGTTCATTTCCGTGAGCCATCAACGTCGATAGTGAAATAAACACGACAGACCTCTCCGCGCCTCAACCCAGTCCTGTCAACGCATAATGGGTGATGAATGAACGGCAGCGGACAACCCGACGGGAACAAATTTTTCCCCGCCGGTCGATTGGACATCTGAGCGGGAATGCACTATTCAATTCGGGTTGAAGAGGTGACAGGTTCCATTAATTGAGGAAGCCACAGCGTCCAACGTCCGAGTGGTTGACCACAAGGAAGTCTCAAGGCGACCGCGGAGGAACCATCTCCCAGGAGGAAATTACTGGACCTAGAGGTACTGAAGCCATGCCCCCCTACTTTCGGTTGCTTCCATACGTATCTGTCATCATAATGAAGGTGTTAGCCGCTTCCAGAGACGGATTGGTGGCGGTCTGCAAGACAGGAGACCACCCTAACATCGTCCCTTGAAAAATTATTCCTCACAGGACCCGGAGATGAAAGGGATGGCCGGGCAGCTCCCCTGGTCAAGAGGGTCGAGAAACGTCAGTAGGTAATCCTAGAGCAGTAAGCCTGCCTCGGGGCATCAAGCTACGCGCTGTGGTAGAGATAGAAGACACTCATAGGTGGCTCATTTTGTACAGGCGTCCGGTGCCCATCAGAAAGGGAGGGAAGCCAGCAGACAACTGCGGCAGGGGTGAAAGCGTACTGAAGCATCCCTCAACACCATGACGTTGGCGCACATTGTCCTCGACATGGTGCAGAACAACCTACATGGTGCCCGTGGGACGAAGAGAAGGCGCACGGCGAGCTTCGGGGATCCGCGCCGAAGGACTCATCACGGTGACGAGTCTAGTACCACCGGCTGTAGTCAGTGGTCACACGTCAGCATCATCACCAATTATGATTTCCTACACAGCCTATGAATATGTTAGCGACATGCTCTCGCCGGGATGTACCTCGCCTGGCCGACATTCGGTACAGCTGCCCGGCTGCCCAAATCCGGATGCGACTTGATGGCGTGAACCTTGTCCACCAGGGCCCTGTTGAAACCTATTGGAGGGTGTTTCACAGTTCCACATGGCGCATGCCATGCAGCGCTATGCGGCCTGCAAATAAATTACGTTTATTGGATGCGGCATTATCTATGTATGAGACGGTATGTCGGGAAAGGGTTCTTGCCACATCACCCAAACACATCCCAGGGTAAGGGACCCTGATAGATTTTTTTGGGATCGTCTGGACACCACTCCAGCAAACCACGCAGTTCCGGCGCGGATGCGTGGTAGGAATGAAATCGTATGAATGGGTTCCTACCCCGCCTTTTGGAAAGGAGGAAGTCGTGACAGCCGTATATGTCAAGGTCATATGGGTGATAGCCATTTTTGAGCTATATGGGATCGCAGTATTGTCGGAATTAGTGTGAATCCTAGGATGGTTGCGTTCAACCCTTACCTCGCCTTCGCGAGCCGTGATGGCTTCATCATCTGTAGCGGGAGGTTCGAGGCCTATATACTCAAATAGCGGGGCTGGGAATCTAATTGCCACTCGATGTAATTCTTCGAACCGTCGCCGCTTCATCTCGTAGCCAACCACGGTAATTTGAGACGGGTATCTTCCAGTGACCTCATGAAACCGTGCGATGGAAAATAATATGTTTTGATACGAATCGAGGGCATACGTCTCCGTCGTGGCCCGCGAAAATGGGGTACTGGCACCAGCAGCTGCACTGATGCGAAATAGCTCCATGCTTAGCGCCAGTCGCATGTATGACTCTGCTTCAGTTGTCGTCGATTGAAGCCTAGTTTGACCACTGCGGAGTGAGATTATCCAATGGGTTAGCATTCGATCGAAGATAAACGTGTTATACAAGCCCTTACCCACTGAACACCAGTAAAGAATTTTTGTCTTCCAATGCAAGGTGTACTCTGGTAACGTCAAATGTCAGCTCTTATCCCGAGCTTGGGCTCGAGGTTATCACGCACGCGTGGCCAAAGAATGCAACCCAGCTTACCCTTGTTTGATATGATCGACGAACGCAGATACCCTCCCACCCCCTCTCTGGTAATCTTCCAGCGTCCACGATTCTTCGTCAAGAACTTCATCGTGTTTGGAACCAGACCAAATTGCGTGTCCAGGTACGACAATAAGGTGAGACAGATGCTCCAACGTCTCGTCCCGCCGTATCGTAGCAAGAATGCTGCCTGGTGGTGCATAGCCCACGAAACCCACGCCCGACGAATACGAGTACGTCGACGAAGAAGAAAAGATGAAAGCGAGGTTATATAAGAAAGATATACAACCCAATGCAGCCAAGAGCAACACGCCCAGGTTGGTCAGTCTCGAGCGCCCGCTGAGAGACCGGAGAGCGGCACGGTAGTCGAACGAGCGTGAGCGACCGTTGGTAGCATTGTAATGGAGAGCGCCTCGTCGGGTAGAGCTCAGGGCTGGTGTTGGGAGCATCGCTCAGCAGGGGATGGACACGTTCAAGTTCATCGTCTTGACCCGAAGTGCCACCGCGGGCGGGCCCGCTGACCGAAAGAGGAAGGCATCCGCCTTGCCAGCGGCGGCTCGCGGGAGAAGGGCAAAGCCGTCAAAGTCTTTTGCTCATTCGAATCCACCAGCTCTGGCACGACGTTTACCAGTATAGTTTATGAGCACAAGCAGTCCAGAAATCCGAGTCTTCGCATGTACAATGGAGTCATTGACCCACTCGCAAAGGTCTTCCATTGTTAGTTTCGTGTAAACTCCACATCTCCGACGAGTCCGTCCACTGGCAGCCCCGGCGGATCATACAAGGCTACTCGCAGAACCAGTCATCCACTTATGCCTCCGATTTGAATAGCATTTCGGACACGCATATATAAGGACTTTTGGTATCTCGTAGGGAGCTGAGCGGCCTGCTTCCCAGGACGCCAAACGTCTCTCAAGGGTCTCTCGCTCGTTTTCCCCACTGGCAGGATACGCGGGTAAGTCAATCCTTTAACTCCGTGTCGCGCTTGCAAGCCTGCTGCAGTGGGTTACTGTAAATTCGCTGGCACAGCGTTTCAGACGTATGAAATCTCGTAGGTAAGTCAGTGACAGTCCATGTCATGAGACGAAAACATGGCGATCCTATCGGTACGTCGACATGCCCATGGGTATTAAGTAGTTTCTTGTGTTACAGTCGTGAGTAGAAAGAAAACAAAGCGAGGTAGATTAGGCGTTTTAGGGTATTCATGCAGGGTCTATCACCTGGCGTCGCGCGATATGCGCTCCATTCCATTGAAGAGCGTCGACGGCACATTCTGCAAATGTCGCTCGGTATCTCTGTTCATCCGAGCCTGCTCACCATTTGCTCAGCCCATCCCATCGTGCGAGCAGAAACGATTGAATCACTGCTTACCGAACCTTGGTAGCGCATCGAACATGTCGTTCTCCAGAGGCACCGCAGGCCAGTGGTGGCTGGGGGGAACGCTTCCGTTCATCCGAGGTTGGCTAGTGGACTTCTCGCCTAGGCAAAGGTGGGTCAAAAGAATACGAGCTATGCAATAACCGAGTCTCACAATTTCGTCCGTAATAATCTCCGTCGAGAGCATCAACGAACGTGAGGTTAAGCTGACTGCCGAAGTGGCCTTCCCGTAGTGCTCGTCTCGCACTTCCATATGCTTGATACGGACCAGCGGTCCTGACACGACTTCGACCGTGAGTAGGTGATGAATCGAAGACATCTGACAGCCAAGTGAATCAGGCACGAGTTTCAAAAAAACTGAGCGACGGAGGTCGGGGACAGACTTACAATGATGCTGTTCCTCGGTCAAATTTTGTTGTTTGAAATTATGGATCGGTCCAGGAAACGAGGGCATAAAGTGATCCTGTGCATATCTTTGGCGTTGCAAATGGGCATGGTCCTTGGGAATTACGTCTTGTACCTGTTGAGCAGACGAAGGTGCATAATATACTGATCCTCCAGAAGCATGGAACGGATGTTGAACTTCTACGCCTTGAGTAGCAAATGAGGTTGGGTCATCTGCGACGGAAATTGGAGAGGGAACGACTGGATCACTTGGCGAGTGTGAATGATTAGAGGAAACGGGGGTGTTATTATAGCTTGGGTATACGAGAAACGGATCGAGGAGATCTCCCGAAAAGAGCGTCGAAAAGGAATTTTGGGATGGGACAGAACCTGGAGAACCTGTGTCGCTCGCTGCGCCCGAACAAAAACGCTCTGGTGGCGAAGGCGCCGATACCGCGTCCGAGTTAACACCAGATGGTGCGGCCGCCCAGTGGCAGTCACCCTCGGTCTGCTGATCGATTGGCAAATGATCCGCGGGGATGTATGGCTTCGGAGATGGGGAAGCAGCAGGGTGAGGAGTTGTAGGGATCAACACCGGCGCCCGATCTTCAGAATCAGAGCTTCGCTCGACCGTCGTGGTCGACAACGTCGGCACCATACCCATTCCGGACGACCTGGAGGACCGAATTACAAACACGCACTCTTTCCCACGTGCCTGGCATTTGCTGCATGGCCGCTGCAAATCACACTTCACTTTGGAGTCGGCACAGGCCTGACAAGACCGTCGCCTCGTGCGGTTAGCATGGGACCTAGAATCATGAGTGAGATCGAGTAGCGGGAACATGGCGCGCACAGGAGAGAGGGGAGGAGATAGCCGGGAAAAGAAAAAGACAAGATACCCACGAATCACCACATGTTTTCTTGTGTCGCGTCAACAAATCACTGCGGGTGAACTGCGCATCGCAGGTCTGTTAGGGTTCAGTCCTAAACATGCAGGATCGAAGAGACATTTTTTCGGGTGCTCACATCACACCGATGGGACCGGTCTCCAGTGTCTGTATGGTTTGTGGACTGAGCTTTGGTGTCTATACTCCCGAATGGGTGAATATCAAGACTTACGGGTACGCAAGTGGCGATTGAGATGGGTGGTACGGGTGAATTTCGCGGGACAATGTGGACAGAGTTTCGTTTGTGGAAGGACGGGTATATTGCCCTTGTGCGAGCGCATCTTGGATACCGCACCGTCTTTTCTGTATTCGATGACAGTCCGAGCTTGCGGTACCGTAACAGAGGAAGTGGTGGGATCTGCACGATGACGGGAAGAGGTCGACCCACAGGCCATGTTGAGGAGGAGGAGAGAGTCAAGCCAAGAAAGTTGAGCACTCGAAGGTCAATCGGTGGACATATTCAAGCTGGAAATGCTTTATACATGGGACTGACAAGCTCTTTGAACCCTGCAACTCCGATAGTGAATAGCATCTGCAATGACCGAGGCAATACTAACCTAATTTGATTTCGATGCAATTTACCCGAAAAGGAAAAGATAACCCGGCGAACAAAAAGCGATCTCATGATATCGACATTGAGATGAATTTAAAGTTGAGGTGAAATTCTTACCCGAGTCTTATGTTGCTGAGTATGCCGTGTCACCATCGAGTCCGCTAAGCCTGCAAAGCATGATCACTGCGTGGCCGCTCGCCGACAACATGCCCTTGTGAGTTGATTCATGAGCTGACCAATCTGAGATCCTGCCTCTTCCACAACTTTAAAGACCGCGTGTTGAAAGAAAAGGAAAACAAAACAAACAAACAAACCTGACCGCTGAAGGTCGTGGAGCGTGCTGATCGACATGCCGGACAGCCCCAGATCAAATACCTGTCTGACGGCTCCTGAGAATCAAGTCCACCGTAATGCTCATAGGCATGCTGGGAGCCATGGCCACGGTTACGTCTAAGTTAACCAGGTATTGCCGATGTGCAACATTCAGAGCCCTCCTGCCTAACCCTTCGAACCGTGGTAGGGTTTTCTGCCTTCCTTGCCGCCTCATGCTTACGGCTGAAACTCCTGCTCCAGTGCCCACTGCACAGCTTGTTCCACGTCCTCGACCTCGTGTGTTGGGCGGTGGCTTGGCGGTCCCTGACGAGGGTCGTAAACACCCGTCCTGACCAGTATAGACTTCCAACGTGCGGCATTCGCCCCTGCAATGTCGGACTCTGGATTGTCTGAGGAGACCAACATGAATTCGTTGCTACTCCTGTATGGCGGACTCCGCAACTCACCTCCAACCATGTACCTGCCGAGCGGATTACACAATTGTCAGCGGGAACAACGGATTGCTCTTGTTTGTTACCAACACCGAGTCAGCAGAGGACTCTTCCAGTTGTCCCCGCAACACTTGCTCCGCGAACTTGTATGTCGCTTCCGTCGGCTTGCCAAATTGGGTATACGGATATGGCGCTCCGGTTAGTGACTGCGGGAAAATATCTGGTCATAGTGTCTGTGAGATGCGTAGATTCAACCTAGTTACCTTGAACACAGCTTGGAAAGCTACTTTGAACGCGCCTTGCCCAAGTCGAGGTCTATCAAAATCCGATTTCCATATGAGATCTGGGTTGCAGAAAACGAGGTCGACCGCCCCTCGCGTGTGATCTAGTGAGTAGGGACCGCCCACAACGCCGCCTGATTGGATCAAATCGCACATCACTTGAATATCAAGGCCCCAGTTTCGAGGATCATGAAATACAATGATAGCGGCGATGCGAGTTTTGGAGAAATCGGTTATCTAATGAACACCAGATTTCGCCTGATTGAAGAATTGATCGGAGTGCCAGCAAGCGGACTAACCTTGACGGACGCCTGCTCTTCAACCGTAAGACTGTGGAGTGGCCACACACTGTTACCTGTTTGAGAAATTGCTGGGAACCGAACAACGGCGGTGACTCACGACTTATTCCAAGCAAGCACATCGAGGGTGGTGTAAACATGCTTGAAGCCATAGCTATTCTCAAGATCAGAGATCTATGTTCACAGGGCAGAGTGGAGAAACATATCAAGTAATTACCCTTCTGCAACCTTGCGGAGGGTGTCGCCCTTGCCGCCGAGCACTAGCACCGGTAGATCAGCATACCCGTGCACAACAGACTTTAGTACGGTGTGCGCCTGAATATATCGTGCCGGATCGATCTGTGTGAAATCCTTCTCAGTAAATGGCACAGGTTATCTCGCACCGCGGATCTCACTTTGATTCCCAGCTGTTGACTGAGTTTGCGGCAGCGCGTTAATTCGTTCACGCCACCGCCGTTAGTTAGCTGAAGGATAATTGGGTTTGATGGAAAGTGGGAAACATGAGGTATCATTTACTAAGAGGTAAGGTATCTTACTTCGGAAAGCAATCAGGACGCGTGAAGAACGGTGGAGTGGAAAAAAGACATACACGCCGAATTGATTGTTACCATCCAGGATCGACAATGCGCGCTTTGCGGCTGGTAGGGCATTGTCACCGCGAACGAGAACGCCATCCTGAGCCACAGGTGGGGAGTCAGCCAAACAACAGCATGTTCGGATCCTAGGAAAACTTGAACATGTCACGGACGATATCAAACACGAACGCCAAAGGTGAGGCAGCCTTGTAAGCTTTTAAAACGGGATCGGTATGAGAACTAGGTGAAACAAAATAAACGATAGCACGCGTTGTGGAGACTCACCTGCGTAATGTCGTACAAAAGAGCTGATTGGAGTGACATTGACGTACTTTGAATACATGTGCCCCTGCGAACACAGGGTGCTCAGTTGGCGCATCATGATTCTGGACTTCTCGGTATGTTGCGTGAGAGTCAAGAAAAACGCGGTTTGCGACCTGCAGAGTAGTTCATGAAAGAAATATGAGTGACAAGTACTAACTATGGGTGAGAAGGGACAACCTTGGCGATGTGACTTGATACGCGCCAGGGCCCTGAAACGACTTGTTAAACTTTGAGTCCACGTTGTATCCAAGACGCGTGGCCACCAGGCTGTTGAACGAACGGCACTCACCGCGGTGTCCACAACTCCGGCGGAACCCGATCTGGCCGAGAAATGCAACATTCCGTGGTGCTGAATTACCTAATCAAGATCGACACTCGGAACTCGCTCCTCCTCCAGAACCGAAGGACTTCATTCAAGTCCAATTACAGCAACTTGAAACGGGGCCGCTTGATCTTGATTTCTGCTTGCAGGCTCCATGTTCCCAGCTAATTAATGTGAATAGGACTAGTAAACCTCCCAGCTAGACTCATGGAACTTCACCAGAGATAGCCTAACTGGGAACTAATCCGAGTAATCCGACTGGTTGGAAGGCCTCAAATCCTTCCATTAAGAGCTGTACTTCCATTTCAACATCTTGGGCTGAAGACGGCGTTCATACGTATAACGGAATGATGTCAAGTGGTACACAAAGGCAAGTTGAGATACCTTAGACGGTTTGGATCTGCCTGAAATCGATCATTCTGAGTGGTGCAAAGTGCTTGCTTGTAAAGCATTTTCATGTTGCAGATCCTCGTTGAACGACAGCAGACGCAGAACCGTTGAACTTGGTGACATACCACGAACGATTCCCCTCAAGACGAAGCAACATCGCTACTCACCGGTCCATCAAGTTCAAGTCAGTGCCTCCCATCTCAAGCCAGTCTACCAAATATCAACATGTCTTTGCCACCTGAAATATGTAGCCCGCTACACACGCTGGAGTTATTTGCGCCAAGAGCTCGCATGGAATCAGTCACCCGAGGCTATCGTGGGAAGTATTTATTTCACCAATGCAAAGTAGACCCACTGTGTCACAGTATTGAAATAAATATTGAGGATGTGATGACCACTTTCTATATCATGCTGCCTGATTAAGGCCAATGCTCGGGAGGGTATTCCAGAGATTGTGCTCGTGCGTGCCAACCATTGATCTAGATTCCAGCCCACACCATACCTAAGAACAATGGAATAATTGGCCTCTGTTAGTTGACAGGCCGAATCCGATTAACTATCATAATCCTCAGCTCAAAATAGACCCAACACAAATTACAAGTGTGACCGAGGTCTATCTATAGCCACCATCCTTTATCTCTTACCTCCAGCATCATGGCTGCTGTAGCACTTCCTCGGTTTGGAGTTATCGCAGCCGGAGAAATGGGCTCCGCCGTGGCAAACAGACTCACCAAGGCCGGTTGCACCGTGTACACCAACTTAGACGAACGCTCCGAGGCGACGCATCAACGCGCCAAGGAAGCAGGGATGCTCGATACACCTTTGGGCGATATTGTAGTTGAAGCAAACTGGATATTAAGTATACTCCCCCCTAGAGACGCCATCTTGCTGGCCGAGAAGATTCAGGATGCCGCCGCAAACCGGGGCAGGCAGGCGAGCCTCGGACCACTGGTGTTTGCAGATTGTAATGCTGTCAGTCCGGAGACGGTGAAACGTATCGCAGGGATCTTCGCAGGTACTGGAATCAAGTTCATAGATGCCACTATTCTTGGAGGTCCACCGAAGGATGGTTACGACCCTACGTTCTACGCTTCGGCCGCAGCAGAGGATAGAAACATGCTCGACGCCTTCGTAGCGCTCTCCAAGTATGGACTGAAAGTTTCGCCGTTGACGGGAGAGGGTGCAGGTGTGGGGGATGCAAGTGCGCTCAAAATGTCACATGCGGTGAGCAGTCTTCCGCTCGAGTCGTAAGCCTGGCGGAAAGGTTGAGCTGCACGTAAAGGGAATCATCAAGGGAACGACTGGTTTGTATACGACGATGATCTTGGGTAAGCAAAAAGTGGATGATACGGTGAATGCACTCCGACGCCCGCTTTAGCTGCCCACGCATCATCACCAGTGATCGCTGAAGCCCTGATCAAAGAGCTCAGCCTGTCGCAACCTGGAATACTCGACCAGTTAGTAAAGACCGTGCCACCAATGCTTCCGAAAGCATACCGGTGGGTGGCAGAGATGGAGGAGATCGGGGAATTCATCGGCGGGAAAGAAGGTGATATCTATAATGGACTCGCGAGGTTATACGAGCGAGTTGAGAAGTCGCTGGATGGGGATCAAGCGGACGTAGAGGTATTGGGCAAGGTTGTGGAAGATGCGAAGCGCATGCAGAAGAAGTGATAATCTGGCAGGATGGTTAGGAACCCAGTTGTCAAGTCGTACTGTTGCAGCTGTCTATCATCGGCAAATGCACACGGCAACCGCGCACCTTTTTCATTTCAGCGCGTCAATCGGTATGATGTTTTGATGGGACTCTTCGGGCTCGACGACAAGATTCGTTGTCACGATGGAATCACTGTATGTCTCAGATACGGGGGTCGCATCAGTAGTAGCAACTTGGGGAGACGTTCCTCTAGAATTAATAGGTACTTACGATGGCGTTGATACGGGCGTTACTAACCGAGTAAGCGAGGATACATACGGAGTTACTAAATAGGATTACGGGAGGGCAACCTTGAACGGGTGGTCAATCTGCACCTGGCCAAGCTCGCTTTCGTGACTGCAAATTTTCAACGTTTGAGTTTGGCGTTTCGTCAATATCCTGCTTGGCCGGCTCAGTACACCATCGCTATCTGCTCGACGAGATCTTCGTTTTGTATTTTACCTTGGAATCGTCAAGTCTGCTCTTCACTCTTTCTCCTGGTCTCCTTCCTGCGCGCGATCCGCCCTTAGACGCCGAAACTACGCCCAATGGCCACCGCCGAAACCGATAAGACCCTCGATCAGACCGCGTCCTCACCCAATCTCCCTGCTACACCTGCCACGCCACCCGAGCCGTCGCCGGCCAAGCCAGCCGATGTAACTCCAAACAGCGTTTCCACCCAGTCTGCGATAGTAGTACCGCAAGTAAACGTGAACGGCGAGCCGCTGCGGAGTCCTCGTCCATCAGGTACATTTGCACCACCGTTCGACCCAGATAATTCGACTTGGGGCGCGAACTTTTGGGTCACTTTGGTCGATCCACAGGTGCGTTATGTCTCGTCCTCCGCGTTGTCGATGACCAATACAAGCGCCCTCGCGCATCTTAAAGACCAGTACGACGTTCTTTGCATGTCCAGCGACAGGCCAGGTTAGCTGGGACGCTCCAGTGGGCACCTTTGTGTGAGTCGTATTGTTGTAAATTTCAAATGGTGTTTCTCGAATTTATATCGTTTCCATCTTCCAGTCTCCCTCCCAGCGAGAATGGCGAATGGTGGGAGCTCAGTGACGAGTCTCGTGGTGGAATACCATATTATTATCAAACTAAAACAGGGGAGACCGTCTGGGAGCGCCCAGACGGATTCGTCATTCCCCTGACTGTCATCCAAGTAACTCGAGCTCCCTATCCTCGTTCACAACATATGCTTACTGCAACGCATTAGCAAACAGCTCTTGGTCGTCGTCTGTCCCAGACTGGTATGCGTAAAAAAATTCCCGCTGGTAACCAGGCCGTGACGACCGACCGCCAAGCCCCGCGCAGGGCTCGAGCACAAACTGGCGGTGTTGATAAGGATACCCGTCATGTCTCGCCTCGATCGGGCGACGCAGATCTGCAACCACGACCTTCGTATTCGTCAACACGTAGTTCTCCGGGTCGGATCGCACTGACAACAAGCGGGAGTCCTGCCAAAAGACAACACCAGCAATCCCTACCTGTCAGACGCTCCCTCACGAATGACCAACATGGTCAACCAAACGGGTCAACCCGTGGTTGGCCGAATGGATTGCACACCAATCTTCCCCCGATTCCTGCATCCCCGTACGCATCAGAGCCTTCTACCCCCGCTTCTCGTAAGTCGATATCACTCAGTTCTGCAAATGGCAAGTCGAGTCCCAAGGATGAGAAACAACGGCACAATAGTGGTAGCAACGGTGCAATGACGGATACAGAGGACGGGTCGCTATCGCGATCTAGATCCAAGTCTTCTTCATACGTGCCCCATAGGTCACCAGCACCGCAAAGTTTGAACGCCGCGGTGGAGATGCTCTCGTTATCGGAGAGGAGATCAACCTCAGATCACGGTCATCCCGTGGCACTTCGTCCTGGCGCCGTGGAGAGCAAGCCACGTCCAAGTACGAGTAGTTCGAGTTCAAAGTCCAAGGAGAAGCGCGACGTGACACAATCTCCGACGAAGAGCCTATACACCACGCACGGTGCCTTCTGGATGACACGGAGCACATCGACGCCACCAACTGTGAATGGCAAGACTATCAGCAGCCCCATTCCCAATGAAGGTGAGTCGGATTCCTTGACTAGTATGGTCTTCCTAATTAGGCTCGGCAGAGGCTTCATTGGACATGAGTCCACTCAAGAACCGGTCGAATGGCAAACCTATCCCTGTCACGGCCTCGGGAAGTCCTCCACCTTCTAATCATCGTACTCCCACAGCAACGCTTGCATCAGGGTCTGTATACCTATACTTCACCAAGGCAAAGTCGGTTGATCATTGTCTCCTAGGACATATCCTGTGCTTCCTCATGACCTCGCTTCGGATATTCAACAATTCGTAGAGTCGGATTACGCCAGACAATATTTCTCTACGCATCGCACGGGATTCATATTCCGCCGTAGAGTCCCGGTGGCACAAATGATGACATGGCAAAAGGCCCCGCTCTCCTCTCCTCTCCTCGCACTGAATCGTCCGCTAAAAACGGATGCGGTCAAAATCTTCAAGGTGATCCAACACATAATGGGTGACCGCGAGCGGGAAAAGCCAGCTGGCATACCTGTACACAATGGGTCAACGAGTTCGCTTCCTACTTCTTCGGTGGGCCTCCTCGAGGAAGAGCGATGGTTATTGGGAGAGGGCCTCGCTCACGGAGAGCTACGAGACGAGATTTACTGCCAGTTAATGAAACAACTAAGTGGCAATCCCAACCCGGAGAGCGTTTTCAAAGGATGGCAGATGCTCTGTGTACTGCTGGTTGCGTTTCCCCCATCGAAAAACTTCGAGGCTTACCTGCGCTCCTTCATTCTCCAACGAATATCCCAATCCGAGGGTCGCGTGGACGTTATGGCGAAACACTGTTTACGTCGATTATCTGCCATATCGAAGAAGGGTCCGAGGGGGAAACCTCCATCGGTGGCGGAGATCGAGACCGCGTCTGATGCAGCGTTCAACCCGTCCACGTTTGGAGAATCGTTAGATGCAGTTATGCGTCTACAAGAACGTAACTACCCCGACGAGAAGATACCAATCATCCTCCCATTCCTAGCAGACGGCATCCTCGCACTAGGCGGTACAAAATGCGAAGGAATCTTTCGTGTACCAGGCGATGGCGATCTTGTTTCAGAGCTCAAGATCAGAATCGACAGGGGATATTACACGCTCGAGAACGTCGATGACCCACATGTCCTCGCGTCACTGCTTAAGCTGTGGCTCCGCGAGCTCCTGGATCCGCTCGTTCCCGAAGAACTGTACAACGACTGTATTACTGCCGCAGCTGAGCCAACTTCGTGTATAGCGATCGTCCGACGACTACCAACAATCAATCGGAGGGTCGTGCTCTTCACCATTAGCTTTTTGCAGTTGTTCTTAGAGGAGAAAGTGTTAGCAAACACGAAGATGACGGCTGCGAACATGGCGCTAGTCATGGCCCCGAATCTGTTGAGATGCAACTCGGATTCCATGAAGATCGTGTTTACAAACGCACAGTGAGTGTTACTATATCCAATTCATGATAAGCAGTGTCGAATTGATTGGGTTGGCGAGTAGATTCGAGCAAATGTTCGTCTATAACCTGCTTTTGCACCTGAATTGCAGCGAAATCGACGAGGACTACCTGCCTGTTCATGGGCGAGGTGCGAGTCTCCCTAGCTCTCCAAAACCTCGCGCGTCCAAGTCTCGGAATAGGAGATAAGCCACCTGCAGTTCTAATCATCGTTGACCCGAGGTACCCGGGATACCAAGGATATACCTTCCAGGATAAAGGCCAACTCGCTTTCCTTTATTCTCCCTTTGACATATGTCGTTCGCTTGAACACTTACGTGCGTACTGGCCAGACCAACGCACCACTCGATTCGCTCGTACCAACCAAAGAAACTATCGGCTCACTGTCCCACTGTCCTTGCTCGCCGTTGTACTCGAAGTGCACTCAATAACACCAATACTACCATCAGTAACTTCACTACTCGCATGTTTATCCATACCTTGGCGCCGCGCTAAATGTTCGCTCTTCGAGTTGATACTCCACACAAACGTTCTTTCATTTTTCATTTACTCTTTGTTTCATCTTGGTTACTAATTGCGTCTCACTTCTTGCTTCGTGTGGACGGATCCCCATCTTTTTTTCTTGCAAGGAATTAATACCAGTCGTACATACCGTGTTGATATACCTCGCCTTATCCACTTTCGTCCTTCGAGTACTTTGTTTTATCATACCTCGCATCCCTCACTTTCACTTTCTTTGTGCTGGTCTTCCATATAACACACTCCTTTTAGATAGGTTAATGTTAATTTTAAAAAATGTGAATAGATGCGAATACACAGCATGAAGTAAGTGAGACTTGGAGGTGTATGTATGTGTGTCCGACATTGCAAAGTGCTGGGGGCTGCTCGATCCATAGAACATGGTTGACAATCATGGCAAGGTGAGCATGAATGTGAATATGGAATCAGAAGTCATTGGCATGCCAGATGATCCTGATTTGACTTGCATATAGTTGCAATTGCTAATGCTTTTCAAGGACTTGGAGTCAGGTAAAAGTGTGATAGATTCAACCCTAAAGGAATGTGAAGAAAGAGAAGACATGCAGAAGGATATAGCTTAAGCTCTCTTTCTGATGCATCAATCCTATGCCCCATTCCTGTGTTTCCCTTTGCTCCTTTCACATGAACAGCCTTTCCTTTTATGGATTACTCTCCTCTTGAAGTGAGTGTTGTTTTCATTTACCAGTAACTTGCTGTGCACATATGTAGCTTGGTCTGTGTGCATTCCCTCTCCATATACATAAATACACTGCCCTTTGTACCAATAGTTTTCCTGGCTGGTTTTACATGGTGATTAAAACTCTGGTCCAGTCCAATCTTCTTACCTTTCTGGGATGCAACCAAAGCTGGACTGATATTCTTTATCTTTCAAATATGAAGGACTGGACCAGAACTGCAAAAAACTGGTCCTAAGTGGTCTTTTCATCAGTTGCAACTAGTTCACAATTGGTCTTTTGTGAAACTGGTTTTTTTACCTCTATTTCTTTGTAAATCACACTTAGCAATAGTCAGCTGGGTTGTAGGGCACATCCAGAGCTACAAATTGGGCCTGGGCCATATGATCTGGCCCAGGGGCTACTGGGATATGGTTACACTCAACCCGGGTAGGATCAGATGTAGCCCTTAAAGGCATAGGGAGGTCCTAAGTGTTGAAGGTTCGAGTGTATTCCACAGACGCGTAAGCGATCACATGGCATGGGGGAATCCACTGATGTGTGAAGTGATCAAGTGGTGAAGTGAGTCATCCGGTGATCGAGCACTACAATAACAACTAGGCACAGAGTATGGTTGTGTCAAGGCAATACCAACCATCCTCAGGTTCAAGGGAGATCTATGGATGTGAGAGCAATCATGTAGCAGGTGATGGGTGACGGAGATGAAGGGACAAGGACCTTGTTGATTGCAGAGATACTAGAGTAAGACAAGGGTAGCCGTCTAAGCTAGCATACTGTGCTACAAAGGTCAAATAGGGAGATGCTATGTAATAAATGAAAAGTAAAGGAATAGCATCGACAAAAGGGGCCTGGTTAAGACAGTGAAGGGAAACTAGCTTAGAAGGCTAGGGCGAGGATGGAGAACACTGTAAGGAAGATGAAGGTGTAATCCATAAGGATTCCCAGAGGTAGCGATAGGGAATCTATCAAGGTGCGAAAATGGTAAGTGTAAGCTGTAGGAATGACCTCCCTTGTAGGAGATGAGCATAGGGTACCAAGCGAAGCTCCAAGACTAAGAAAGTGTCTGAGAAGACAAGGTGACAAGTGATGAGAGGAACGATGAAGGAAAAAGAAGAGTGGACGACTGTTAGGACAACAAGTCGTAACATTACCCCCATATTAACATCCAAATCTCCAATGAAGGATAACCCAAAACGTGCTAGACGAATAAGCAGGTGCAAGGACAAGAGAATCTGTCCAG
>JBBPRF010000168.1:0-45441 GCA_038092875.1 Lanmaoa pseudosensibilis
GGAACAAGAAAACTTTCCTGGATTTGGTGCATGGGTGAAGCTGTTGAAGGTACCAGTGAGGGGGCTTTTGAAGGTACATTGATTTTCTAGCCAACATTCTGATAATTTATTTGTTTCCCAGATATGCGCATTGAATAATGCAAGGCTAGAGCTAAAGCCTTACGATGGTCAGAAGAAATTGATCTTTTGATGGAGGAAATGTGGAGGACCATCCTGTTCTTTTGATGGGATGCAGCTTAATGGGAGGAAAGGATGTCTTTTGTGCCAGCTGACATGGCTCTTCTTGAAGGTCACCGCACATATGCTCAATGCCAGACCAACCTCAGGAAAGCCCTTGCCACAAGTTGCCGTGATTCCTGGGAGTCTACGATGGAGTTCATGAGGCAAGAGGACAAGAAATTGGGTGATGATGACGAGATCACCAGAGAAGCATTATTCACTGGAGAATCACCAGGCGACAGCGCTGTTCAGGATGACAAGGATCCCGTTAGCGACATGTAACAGATGATACACTATGCACTGTCTCTCTCATACAATATGTTAAATACAGATCTCTTATGCATCAGATGGGGGATATGTTAGTATGGATGAGGCCCGGAGCACAAATCTCATGCATCACCCAAGCACAATATTCACACCAGGCATGTACAGTCAGTGATGCATCACTGAGCCGGACGTAATTCATGCATCACACAACAATAGGAGGAGCTGAACCTAAGCAGAGCAACAGAGTCTGATGCATCACACTGACATAACAAAGAACACAAATAGTAGTAGGGGAGCGGGAGGGTATAATGCATCACACAACAAATGGTTAATTTGTGCATCACAACAGTAGGACAGGAAGTTAAGTGGAGCAACAGTCTAATGCATCACACTGGCATCACAAAGTCTGAGAACAGGACATGAATAGGGGACAGGAGCAAGAGGGTATAATGCATCACATGATGAATGGTCAGATACAGGACAAGAACTGGGGGTGGGAGGAGATAATGCATTACCCAACAAAACATTCACAACTTGA
Organism: Lanmaoa pseudosensibilis; assembly: GCA_038092875.1. Lineage (NCBI taxonomy): Eukaryota > Fungi > Basidiomycota > Agaricomycetes > Boletales > Boletaceae > Lanmaoa > Lanmaoa pseudosensibilis. The sequence goes on from JBBPRF010000168.1 coordinate 1,025, forward strand.
AGTATGGGCACATACAGTCACTTATGCATCACCAACTTGGGGATGGACGTAGTAACTCATGCATTACCAGACAGAATCCTACTCACAGACGGGCCAGACAAGGATCACTGGTTCTTTGCATCAAAAGGCTGCAAGAAACTTCGCAACCCATGCATCAAGGGCCCAGGGAGAGGTGAATCCAGCAAGATGTTGACTGCATGTACCCATTGGTTGTGTCCCCTAAACTTGGTCACTTTTGCATGGCTCTCCACATTCCACACCATCACCTTGCCAGTTTCCATCCCACTCACGACCCACTTTCTGTCTCATGACACTGCAATGCTGAAAACAATACTGCCCACATCCATTGGGGTCCCCACCTCCCTGCCATCTTCCACTTGCCAACATTGAATCTTCTCTTCCAGACCACTCACGATGTGCTTCCCATCAGGGAAGAATGCAACTAAATATATATAATCTCAACAATTGATTGTGACTGGTTTTGCTTCCTTTTGGTGAGTGCTACTGGAGGAGGAATCTCTTTTGCTCAATTCTTGGGTCCCCATCAGTAGTGCACTTTCAACCATCCCCACACACTCACCATTATTTTGCCACAGGGAAAATGTGGAAAACATATTTAGAATTTTAGCCAGGTATCAATACAAAGGAAAGCAGGATGTGTGGTTGTTTACCTGCAGTATGCGAAATTTGTTCATTCTAGTAGTACAAGTATGCAAGTAGAAATAGAATTTCATCTTTGCTCGAGTGGCTGTGTCTTGGTAGCTCTCTCTCTTCATTCTCTCACCACCAGCCTACAAGCTGCACCCCAACCTTGTCCTCTCTTTTTGCGTGGTGGTCACTTGCAGTGCCGTGTCCTTACAAACCCCCCCCTCAACACTTGTTTTAGCCTGAACCCAGTAGGAACCCACACCCAATTTGACCATGGATTAAGATTCTGTTCCACCTCCTGATTTCGCCCTACTGTGTTTCACCACCCTCATAGAACTCACAATGGCAGTACAACAGACAGACCGAGAGGGAGCCATCACCTTTCTAGAGCAGCACTAGGAGCAGACTGGATTAGGGGGAGTACACCTAAACTGAGGCGATAACAGAAACTCTGAGAGGGACGAAGACACCCATCAGCCACAACCTGACTGGGATGCAGCGCAATCCCAAGAAGGAAATGACCTCAGAGGAGACCAGGATCAGGCAGGACAGCCAGCAGACCCAGCGCAACTGGCAGGGATCACATTTGACCCAGATGCACGCATCACCACCACCCTTACTGCAAGGCCAGCAGATTATGCCATCAAGCGCATTGAAGCACACAAGCACATGCCACTTTGGTACTTATCCAGGGAAGGATTGTGTGAAGCTGCCCACGTGGTCAGGCAGTCAGATGAAAACGACACTCTTGCAATCACCAAAGCTGAAGAAGGACAGGTAACTGTTACAATTTTCCTTCTTTCCTCTTGCCTTCTACTCTTTCTCATACAAGGTACTCACACAACTTGGAGAGGCACCCCTAGTCAACCCTATGCACTGAACTTCTCCTCCAAAGGTATCCCCAAGAGGTTGAGAGGTCTTTTCGTGAGTATCCTCCCTCAAAAGGAATCTCTGGTGAAGAAATACAAACCATGGAAACCAATGAACCAACTAAGGACACCATCCTGGATTTCTACAAGGACTATGCAGACGTCTTTTCCGAAACCCTCTTCGAAAAGCTGCCTCCCCACCAATCCTTCAATCACAAAATTGAGCCCAAAGACTCCTTTGTCCCAAAGGTCGCCAAGGTCTACCCACTTAACCCCATGGAAAAAGAGGAATGTTGTAAAATGATCGAGGAACACCTAAAGATGGGTCAAATCGTCCCCTCACATTCCCCCCAAGCCTCATCACTCTTCTTTGTCAAAAAGGAAGATGGTTCTCTCTGACCAGTCCAGGACTATTGATATCTTAACTCCCACACCATTTGAAATGCTTACCCTCTCCCCCTCATTCCGGAACTCATTGATGATATGAAGGACACCACATACTTCACCAAGTTTGATGTCCAATGGGGATATAACAATATATGCATCTGGGAGGAAGACCAATGGAAGGCAGCTTTCATCACCCCCTTTGGTCTCTTTGAACCTACAGTTATGTTCTTCGGCTTTTGCAATGCACCCACCATGTTTCAGGAATTCATGAACCATATCTTCACAGACATGCTAGCAGAACAATGGCTTAAGATCTATATGGACAATCTTGGAATCGCAACTAACGGCTCTCTTTCTCTTCACCATGAACGGATGTGCCGTGTTCTTCAACGCCTCTGAGAATATGGCTTATCCCTGAAGATATCCAAGTGTTCCTTTGACCACCCAACCATGAGATACCTAGGAATGATCATCAGTCAAGGAATTATCCGCATGGACCCTAAGAAGGTTACCACCATCAAAGATTAGAAACCCCCCACTTCCGTTAAGGGTGTTTGTTCATTCCTCAGATTTGCAAACTTCTATCGAAAGTTTATTCCAAACTACTCCGACATCGTCACTCCACTCACTCTCCTTACCCGCAAAGACCAGCCTTGGGTCTGGTCCCCCTTACAACAACGAGCATTTGATCATCTCCACAACATCTTTGCCTTCACTCCCATTATCGCAATCCCAGATGTATCCAAACCCTTCTACCTTATGACAAATGCCTCCCTCCTAGCTGCAGGTGCCAGTGTGATGCCAATGGAGACAAACACCCCTGTGCTTACTTCTCCAAGGTGTTCTCCTCCACTGAACACAACTATAACATATATGATTGGGAGCTTCTTGTGGTTATCTACGCCCTAGCTGAATGGAAACACTACCTCCAAAGAATGTTGCATCAGGTCATTGTTATTACTGACCATAAAAACCTCTCTTATATCCATGACCCCCATAAACTCTCTCACCGATAGGCTCAATAGGCACTCTTCCTCCAGGACTTTGATATTGTCTGGGTTGTCACTCCGGGATCCCTAATGGGCCCTGCAGACACTCTATCTCAATAGGATGACATTGACACTTCTACAAACAATGTTGATTCCTCCATTGTCCCAGATCTGATTGTTATCAATGCACTTGACCTATCTCTCGCATGCCATATTCAGTCTTCCTCTTCCTCTAATCCTTTCATTTTGAAAGCCCTTGCAGCCCTCAACAAAGGATCTCCTCTATTCACGTGTTCTTCCCTCAAAGAGTGGTCCTTTGATAATGGCCACCTATATTTCTGAGGATGCATGTATGTCCCACCTTCCACCCACTCTGCATTACTCCATTCCATCCATTCCTCACCCCTCTCTGGTCATATGGGCGTGTTCCACACTAAGTCTATCCTTGAGTGTGACTTCTGGTGGCCAGGCCTTTCTTTCTTTGTCAAACACTTTGTTGATGGGTGTGCCACATGCCAACAGAACAAGGTCAACACCCATCCTACTGTTCTGCCACTCTCCCCCATCTTCTCAGTTGCGTCCTTGCCCTTTAAGCAGTTATTGATGGACCTCATTACCAATCTTCCCCCCTCCTCCAGACATGACTCTATCCTGGTCGTGGTCGACCATGGCCTTACAAAGGGGGTAATCCTCATCCCCTATTCAAAAACCATTGATGCAGCAGGAGTAGCAAACCTTTTCTTCCACAATGTCTTTAGATGCTTTGGCTTACACGATATCATTATCTCTGATAGAGGTCCTCAATTCACTTCCACCTTTGCAAAAGAGCTTGCCTGCCTTCTGAAATATGATGTTTGTCTCTCAACAGCCTATCACCCGCAAATGGATGGCCAAACGGAATGAACCAATCAAGAGCTAGAAACTTATCTTCAGATCTTTTGCGCCAATAACCCCTCTGCCTGGGCTGAAGTCCTAACCACAGTGGAATTTCATCATAACTCCACCCCTTATGCATCAACAAAGAAATCCCCTTTCTCGCTACTCTATGGCTATGACCCACACTCATACCCCCCTCTGGGAAAAACCTTTCTTCCTGCTCTAGAAGCACAACTCTCATTCCTTGATGAAGCCAGAAAGGAAGCCTTGGCAGCTCATGAGTCAGCACGAAAACTCATGTCAACCCGAATGACCAGCCAATTCACACCATGGAAAGTAGGAGATAAGGTGTGGCTTGAAGCCACTCATCTCTGCCTTACCTATCCCTCACGAAAACTCGCCCCCAAACACCATGGTCCTTTTGAAATTCTCTGTGTCCTTTCCCCTTTAACTTATCAGCTATGCCTTCCATCCACGTGGAAGATACACGACGTTTTCCACACCTCATTCTATCTCCTTATCACACCAGCGAAGCATATGGTCCAGCATTCCTATCTCCACCTCCTGACATTATAGATAATGAAGAAGAATGGGAAGTTGAAACAATTATAGCCCACAAAGGTCCCCAATCATGACAACAGTACCTGACTGCATGGAAAGGCTATTCATCATCCGAAAATACCTGGGAACCCGAATCTAATCTCCACCATGCTCCCACCATCCTTACAGCCTATAAATGAAAGCACCATCTTTGAGTTGGGTCATCAGTCAGTTGACGGTCTCTCTGTGAGTATCTCCTGCCTGAACTCAAGCTCTGTTATATGCTCCCCTTTCCCATCAACATCTACCACCATGTCATCCTTATCCTCCTTCATTGCCTCATTCCCCTTATCTTCATCTTCCAACCTATCATCTCCCTTGCATACAAGATGTGTATATCCTTTGCTCTTGCCCACACATGGGGTCCACTTGCTCTACGCCACAGTCCTAGACTCTCCTGTCATTCTCTGAAGCATTGAAGAAGATTCCCTCTTCCATGAAGACACTGTCAGCCAAGACCTCATCCACACCTACCATAAAGTCTCGAGAACTCAGCTGCTGATCAACACAGCTGAATCTCCTGACACCACCCTTCGCTTCACCTTAGGGAACGTCTTTCACCATTTTATCAATGCTCTTCATAGTCACAGCTTTGGAACATTTATCATTGCCCTTCCTCCTCCTGTCATTTATCCTACCTTCCGCCGCATATATCTCTCCCTTCCCCAAAACCAGCACAACTTATACATACAACATTTAGACAACACTCTTAGTTGTACAAACTCTTTGATTCATCTTACCCCCAAACAAGAGCCTCTCCCTCTCCCAGTCCCCATGCCTCCTCTTGCCACCGGGCTTTCCTCTCCTCCTCCTTCTGCCACCCCAACCCTTGTTGCCTCTGATGATGATGAACAAGACACTACCTTAGAACCTGACAATGCTCCCCATGCAACCAATACCATCCCTGTTCCTCAAGAAGAACCCCAAGTATATCAACTTGATGGCCATTGCACTTTCTCCTTGCCATTTCAGGTTCTACCAATACTGGACCATGTTCAGCTCAGACCATCCTCACCCTCCATGGAATGCCATCATTGCCATCACCTGGGTCACTATTGCTTCAAATGTTCTGAATACTGCTGCCCACATTGTAACGTCCCAGCCCTGGGCCATCCTGCCCGATCTTGTCTTATACAGAGATGCAACTATTGCCGTAACTAGGGCCACACTAACAGATTCTGCCCCCATTGCAACTGCAGTATTTGTAATTCGCCTGGTCACCTTATTCATGACTGTCCACATGAATGTCTATCCGCTTCTCAGTCGCTGGCAATCTATGGAGGACCTTCACTTTGTTATAATATGAATATTTTCAAACTTTTTTTTGGACTTATCATTTCACCTTTACCAATCACATGACTAGTGCACGTGATCATGAGAAACTATCATGTGACCATGGTCTAGACCTAATCATGTGACATGCCTCATGGTTTTAATCTCCATCTTATTCACACCTTATCTATTCCCACAATTATCTCCACTCTTTATCTCACACTGTCATTCACATGTACACTTCTTTCATCTTACTTTACTTAGTAGATCCTCTCACGCACAGCATGGTCTGTGCATGCACCTGTAACATATATAAGCTAAACACTGACAACTGGATTCCCCAGTCTAATCCATTTTGTTTACCACCTCTGGTCATTGCCTGGAGTACATTCTCCTTGTAGGCCGGTGTTGAACTTGGGTGAAGCTCCACATACCTTTGTGCCAGTAGCCGTATATGCTGCAAGACATCCCGAGCCTTGTGGTCTTTGTCGTTCATGATAGGATCATAACACACTTCCAGGAGTCTGAGCATTGGAGGATAGGAGGTTTAATCCTTGAGCCAGGGGCTCAATTGTTCAACAGGGGTAATGTTACAATTTTCCTTCTTTCCTCTTGCCTTCTACTCTTTCTCATACAAGGTACTCACACAACTTGGAGAGGCACCCCTAGTCAACCCTAGGTCCCTATGCCACATACCTTCTGCTCACAAACACTGCCTCTCCATACTTCTTTTGTCTTTTCCATTAGTCTTATCATTGGACTTACATCTCCTCTGCTGTTTCTCTCACAATGGCAAGTCTTCCCCACTTTCCATATGATTCTATGACCTTCTTTTCTATTTACGAATCTCTTATCTCTTGGTCCGTGCATGCTGGTCTACACTATATAAGTCGTATACTTACCACCTGTATTCCCTATTCTTGATCTATGCAATACAAGCATAATCTTGAACCACCTTGAACCTTGTACCTTAAGTTGATCCTCACTCAACTCCCTTGTCCTTGTACTCCTCATCCCTGTAGGCTAGTGGATGTTGGTCTCTTCATGAGTATCACCCGACTAGTGCTACTCCCTAGGAGTATCCCTATTGTTGCATGCTTCACATAACAGTAACTGTATGATCAGCTGGTTCTCTCACAGCGTCCAAAAATGCAAAACTTGATTATCAACTCACTTACAGTGAGTTCATGTATGTATGCCAAGAACCTTTTCCTTACAGCCATAGAAAATGTGAAATGGGGTGATGATGCCACAGATTCCTTCAACTGGTTCTTCCACAACCTGGACAACCACCCCATACAAGAGGAAGGGGACTGAGGAGAAAGAGTACTGCTCCTTTATGCATCAAGAGCATGCACAGACTGGCATGGCAAACTTATGCTCCGCAAAACATACAACATTGCCACCATTAATGAAGATCTTCTCGCAAAAATAGCACACGAGCTGGACTTCAGAGAAGTCTGGGCTAATCTTGAGCAGGTGCATTTCCCTGCTTGCATAGACCATACAAAACTAATTCTTCCTATTATATCCTTGTACCTCACCACTTACACTTACTGTGATTCATCAATGCTGTTGTGGCTACTGCTGTTTGGCTCTGCTGACTTCACTACTGCTGCTGCTACTGTTACCACCACTGCTGCTGCTTCCCCCCACTGCCCCATATGCAATGGTGCATTTCTCTACCTGTCCAGATGGACCAAGCGTGCAGCAACCGGTTCCAGCCAACAGACCATGGGTGACAATTCACCTGAGACACTTGTAAGTTGTGGCCAGCATTCTTCACAGTCCACCTCACCCCGCATTGCAGGCTCTGCAAGAGGACCATACCCAGTGTGCCACAGGTCACAGTCCAAAGAGAGATCACCTCAACGTAGCTGCAGCTATGACAACAAATGGCAGTGCTCTTTTTGTTATAATATGAATATTTTCAAACTTTTTCAGACTTATCATTTCACCTTTACTAGTCACATGACCAAGTGCATGTGATTGTGAGAAAAAATCATGTGACCATGGTCTAGACCTAATCATGTGACACACCTCATGGTTTTAATCTCTGTTACATTCACACCTTATCTATTCCCACAGTTATTTCCGTTCTTTCTCTCACACTGTCATTCACATGTATGCTTCTTGCATTATACTTTACTTAGTAGATCCTCTCATGCACAGCATGGTCTGTGCACGCGCCTGTAACATATATAAGCTAGTCACTTGCAACTGGATTCCCCAGTCTAATCCATTTCATTTACCACCATTGGTCATTGCCTGGAGTACTTCCTTCTTGTAGGCCAGTGTTAGACTTGGGTGAAGCTCCACATCCTCCTTGTGCCAGTAGTCGTGTATGCTGCAAGATAGTCCCGAGCCTTGTGGTTTTGTTGTTCATGATAGAGTCATAACACTTTTTGCAATGCAAAGACCACACAAACCTGCCCAAAGTGCCTTAGAATGCATGAAGTCTGCCCTAACCACCCCCCTTGCAACATCTCATCCCTTTGGGACAACTCAGTGCCCACTTACTGTACATGTGACCAGCAAGAATGCTTGCTCAATAAGAGTGGGTGAATCCTCTGCTGGGACTTCCAATGCCTCCATGGATGCTCTGGCCAAGGGCACAATCACAAATGCTCAGATTGTGGTGATGCCAATCATGGAGCCCAGGAATGCCCCCTCCATCAGTGCACTACCAGCACATCTGCTAAGTAGAGCTTTAACACCTTACAATGCAGACAGTTGGCGAGACTTGTTAATAAAATTCAAATTATCTCATAAACACCCTGCTCTACTCAAGCAGCTAATGCACGGTTTTCGTGTGCAGGCCCCCATCATAACTCAGTCATTCACACCACCCAATAACCCATCCATCAGTGTACATCACAATGCATTCAATGAGATACTGCACAAAGAATTCACGAAACAGCAGTACATAGGACCTTTCACCCAAGATGCACTTGAGACCATTATCAGACCATTTCAATCATCTCCATTAAACATCATACCCAAGCCTGGAAAACCAGGGAAATTCCATCTCATTCAGAACCTATCATACCCTAATTCACCCTGGATGGACGAAGCTCCATCAATCAACTCACAGGTCAACTCAGCCCTCTTTCCCTGTGAGTGGGTGTTACAATTTTCCTCCTTTCTTCTTGTGTTCTACTCTTCCTCATACGCGGTACTCGCACGTCTTGGAGAGGCACCCCTACTCAACCTTACGCCACTTACCTCTTACTTACAAACACCACTTCTCCATACTTCTTTTGTCTTTTCCATTAACCTTATCATCAGACTTACACCTCCTCCGCCGCTTCTCTCACAATGGCTAGTCTTTCCCACTTTCCACGAGTTTCCATGACCTTCTTTCCTATTTCCGTCTTTCTTATCTCTTGGTCTGTGAGCGCTGGTCCATGCTATATAAACCATACTTCATATACTTGTATTTCCCATTCTTGATCTATGCAATACAAGTGTCATCTTGAGTCACCTTAAACCTTGTGCCCTAAGTCGAGCCTCACTTGACTTCCCTTGTCCTTTAAACTTCTTATCTTTGTAGACTAGCAGACGTCGGTCTTTTCGTGAGTATCACCCATCTAGTGCTACTCTTTAGAAGTATTCCCATAGTCGTACACTTCACGTAACAGTGGGGCACTTTCCACACCACATGCACCTTAATTCACACACTCCCACAAGAGATCCAAGGAGCAACTAGGGACATAGCTGAAGCATATCACACAGTTCCTTTGCACTCCTTTCAATGGCCAGCACTTGTTGTGTGCATTGCAGACAAACCCACACTCTTTGCAGTAGACACTTCATTATGTTTCGGCTATGGACCCTCAGCTGGGATGTATGGTATGGTATAGGATGCTGGCCTGGATATTTTCCAAACTGCAGGCATAGGCCCTGTGATCACCTGGGTAGATGATCATATTTTCTTCTGCTTACCCTGTGAAACCATTGCCAACTATAACAAGATGCATGAAATGAAAGCTCACATAATAGCCAAACAGGGTGGGAGACTCAGAGACAAGGGTCATTGGTGGTTCAAAGGAGAAATGTTGGCAGACAGCAGTCATGAAGAGTTTGCTGAGGACTGTACACACATGGTTCAAGACCTAACCTCAAAACACCCAAATGACACCATTGCATCCCACACATATGATTTTAGCCACATCAACCAAATCTCCAATCGCCTAGGAATCCCATGGGAACTCTCCAAAGATACCCCATTCTCTTCAACACCAATTTTCATTGGTTTCATTTGGGACCTCGAGAACAACACAGTCAGTTTAACAGCAGCAAAGCAGACAAAGTACATCAATGCGATACATGAGTGGCTGCACACCACAGCACATACACTGGAGCAAGTGCAGAAGCTGCACAGGCGACTATCCCACGCCTCATTAGTCATCCCAGAAGGCAGCGCATACCTCACCTCGCTACAGTCAATGCTGGGAATCTTCGGCAACAAGCCTTTTATGCCACGTAGACAACCACGCAGCACAATCAAGGAACTGCATTGGTGGCTGAACGCACTGAGCTCCAGACCCCCCATCCCAATTCCCCACCATCCATACACGACCGACCACCGAGCTTTTTCGGATGCCAGCTCCAGTTATGGCTTGGCGATCGTCATCGGTGACAAATGGTGCACATGGAGACTCCACAAGCACTGGAAGAACAATGAGCAAGACATCAGGTGGGCAGAGAGCATCACATTTGAATTTCTCATTCACACCTTGCTCACCCTCAACCAATCCAGCATGCCACTCACAGTTTATTGCGACAACCAGGGAGTTGTTGATGGCTGGAAAAAAGGCAGGAGTCGAAACACACCCACCAACGCCACTTTCAGGAGGATCCACAACCTCCTGGCATCCCCCCTGCATCAGGTTTTCGCAAAATACGTTGCCAGCGCAGACAATCCAGCGGATGGACCATCCCGCGGCAAGTATCCCCCCACCATGCACCTACTCCCATGGATCACCATACCCGAGGAAATCAGTGGCCATGTCCTCGACTTCGATGATTCCAGGTGCAACACGCTCTGCATCTAACATCGACTTCACGTGCCTGCATGCACTGCTCACCCCCACTAGCAGGCCTCAAACCACTCATCCTTCGAACCAATCCTCCCATAGCGGCAATGTGAGCATGAGCAGCACACACCGGGCCGAAGTCGTCCTTCCCTATCCTTTAAACCTGACACCCACACTCTCCGACCTGCGCCCGCACTGCGCAGCCAAGGACTGCTTAGAGAAGTGGCTCCCACACCCTGACTCGCTCTCCTTCATTGATCCCCCAGCAACACTCGAACTCCAGGAGCGAGTAAAAGCAGTTACATTACAAGGTTGGGCAGAGAGCACTCGCACCACCTATGGTGCAGGGCTCCTTGTATACCACGTCTTCTGTGATAGTAGAGAGGTACCCGAAAAAGATCGCGCCCTGGCTAAGGCTGCATTAGTCTCTTCTTTCGTCTCAGTGCTAGCAGGTTCACTTTCAAGCAAAGCCATTCACAACTACATCTACGGCGTACGAGCATGGCACGCCCTCTACGGACTACCATGGGTCCTTCACGAAGACCAAATAGCCACCATGTTGAAAGGGGTAGCTAAACTGGCTCCACCCGCGCTCAAACAAGACAAGCGCAAGCCCATCACAATCCAGACGATGTCGCTCATAAAGGACAAGCTTGATCCGACCAACCCATTCGACACAGCCTTTTTCGCATGCCTCACCACGACATTCTACACAGCCGCTCGTGTCGGCGAATTCACATTGCAAAGGCTCAACGCCTTCAACCCTGCAGAGCACATCACTCGCGGGGGCGTACGGGATGACATTGACCGCAATGGCTTACATACTAGGGTTTTTGCTCTCCCACACACAAAGTCTAGCTCTACAGGCGAGGTGGTTCACTGAGCAAGACAAGACGGACCCACAGACCCACAGGACGCTTTCGACAGACACATCGCAATCAATAACCCCCCTGTCGACGGCCCCCTTTTCGCTTACAAGACAACGAAAGGCTACCGACCAATGACACGTCAAACTTTCATTGTACGCCTCAACAAGTTCGCCCAAGCAGCGGGTCTTGACCGCGTACACGGACACAGCATTCGCATCGGAGCTACACTAGAGTACCTACTTCGGGGAATTTCTTTCGATGTAATGAAAGTCAAAGGTCGTTGGGCAAGCAACGCATTCTAGCTGTACCTCAGGAAGCACAACCAGATCCTAGCTCCGTACATGCAGTCCATGCCACCCGAAACGGCTTTGGAATTCACCAGACTGGCCATGCCGCCAGTGCGCTAATCACCCCTTCGTGAGTACCGCCCTCCTAGTACCTGGGATCCGAGTGTCAACTCGTCGCGTCGGGCCCTCCTAGCATTTGGGGAACGCAGCTGACACTCGGGCCCCAGGTTCTCACAGATCGCGGCCGGGAGGCGCTTCGCCCACACTTAGCTTAGCTTCTCTCTCTGCAGTCCGAGTCACTCAGCGACGATCAAAGACGAACCACCAGACCACACGCGTACAATCATCACGTGTCATGGGCGCATGCTCTCACCCGGCGACCCAATTATTGTCGTCGCTGTACTGGTGACCTGCGACTTGTCTATGGCGAGAACCGTCCCTGAAGTTGTTCGGAACGGGCGGCAGACACGAAACGAGCTACACAATTGAACTCGAGGATGGTCACAAAGGCTCCTTTTGTGGCTTCCCATGTACATTCAGGCGAGTAGAAACTATGGCATTACACACCAATGTATGTAAACCCTGATGGTAAAAATCAAATACTCTATCCCTATATGCTTCGCCGAAACGCACTAGTAAGTCAGTCCATGATGAGCTTCCTGACTCTGACATCGCTCATGGCGAGTCTGATCTCAAGAAGAGAGACTGTAAGATCAATTATAGGGCCCTCAGCATACGGGGCTGTGCATTGACGCCTCTGCTCGTGCGCGTGAAGGACCTAGAAGAGGTTATCCACGACATGTTGGGAACCGCCATCCTGAGTGCGAAGTTGCCGGACAGTGTTATGGATTTGCTGGACGGTTGCTTCAAGACGCACAATTCTTCTGTCTGATAAATGGGGATGTCAATGATGTGCGAGTAAGGTGGAGATGGACGGACTCGAGTTCGTCTCTTGTGCACGAAGGGACTCAATGGTTTCATTGAGGGTATGTGCTCGATCTTCCGAGGCGAAGAACTCATTACTGAGTCGCTGGACAGTTTCTTCAAGACGTGCGATTCTGTTGTCTAATGAACGAGGATGTCAACGACATGCAAATCAGGGTGCCGAGAAACCCACTTGAGGTCTCCTCCTCAGCACGAAGGGATTGGATGGTCTCCTCGAGAGTTTTTTCCGACATGATGTGCTGCACGGCCCACTCAGCGAAAATACAACAGTGAACAAAGTGGTCTATGATGTAAGTGCACTCACAATGTCAGAGTAAGGCGAGGGAAGGATATCGCAGAGATTCCGAAGCGTGATTGTCGTCTCCCCGCACATCGCAAGGATATAGTTTGACAAGATGGCCACGGGCCTGGACCAGAGGTTCCATGTATGCTGGATGACAGGCCCCGTTTGCTCATGCGTCGCAGTGTCCCAGAATGAGACCGATGACCCTGCAGAAACTGCCATGAATGTGCCTTTGCTTGCCAGGGAAATGCACCTGGGTATGTCATGGTTGTTACGAGTGAACCATCGAGAGAGAGTCGTCCCAGTGAAGACGTCAAGACAGTTGATGGTCCCAGCGCGAGATAAGGCAAAGAGCTGCTTGCTATCGCCGGCCCAGGCGAGGGAATGATTCAACATCGAACCGACCTCGATTTGGACGTCGACAAGCAGGCAGCCATTCTGACTGTCGTAGATCCGAACAGAGTCGCGGCAATACGTGGCAGTAGCGATGAGGTGTCCGTTGGGTGAAAACTTGGCCCCGACCACATCGGAGTCATGTTTCCATGGGCCCAGCAGTCGCTGACCAGTCGAGAGCGACCAGACACTGGCAGTCTTGTCCTCCGATCCAGTCACGATTCTCGTTCCATCCGGCGAGACGTCCACTGCACACACTATATCTTCGTGTCCCAGGCTGAACTCAGTCACTTTTTCGTAGCTCTCTGCATCCCATACTGTCACCTGGCCACTATTCGTCCCACCCACGACCCGCTTTCCGTCCCGTGACACTGCAATGTCGCAGACGCCATTCCCCGCATCCATTGGGATCCCCACTTCCCTACCATCTTCCACTCGCCAACGTCGAATTTTACCTTCCCTGCCACCGCTCAAGATGTGCTTCCCATCAGTGAGGAACGCAATTGACAATATGTAATTTCGAGTGTCAATTATGACCGGTTTTGCTCCCTTGTGGTGAATGTTACTGGAGGAGGAATCGTTTTCGCTCGATTCTTGGGTCCCCGTCAGTAGCGCACCTTCAAATTGGCCCGTCCACTCACCATTCTTTGGCCACAGCGAAAACGAGGAAAACATACTCGGCCAGGTTTCAGCGCGATGAGGAGAAGGATGTGTGGTTGTTTACCCCCTGGGATACACGTACACGTGGTGTACATACGATCATCACGTGTCGCGAGCGCTTGCTCTTACTCCCTGCAGATCGTGGTGGAGATCTGCGATTTGTCTATGGCGAAAATCATCCTTGAAGTTGTTTGGAACAGGAAGCAGTGACGCAATGAGCTGTCCAACAGTCATGGCACTCGAGGATGGTCACAAGGGCTTCTTTTGTCGCTTCTTACTTACGACCACTGTGCAGCTTCAAGAACACCTCCCTATTGTGCCAAGCCAGGACCCACAACGTCCTGGCGTAATGTCGAGGGTGATGAGCACATGAGACCACCCATGATTGATACCAATCGTGCGTATCATGTCGGAACCGGTACTAGCCCTCCTTCGGGTCCGCCGTCTGCGGGCTCGATCGAGCGGTACATTTCACGGTGCAGTTTCAGCCCTGTTCGTGTACGCACAACACCTGCGCCTGCGGGTGGTCCCCACGCTGCGGCACATCCGTATTGATGTCCCCAGAGTGCTGTGGGGGTCATCGCAAGATTGAGAAGAGAGCCCGAATTCACGTCCAAAGTGTAAGATATGTATTCAAGACGAGTATCGTCCTTGAGCACGACCATGCCAACGTCCGTCTCGGCAATGACGATAACAGCAACAACACCGAGGGGATTCCCCGCCGGTGCAAAGATGACTTCGATGACCAAGTGCGTTTTGTTTACTCGGTGGCGAGGCGTGCTCACAAACAAGGTGAGACAAGCGCCTTGACTGCATGTGCGAACTCTGTGGTCGAACCAAGAGCGACGTTACCGTCGTCCTCTCGACCAATTCCATGAATCGGGTAAAGCATGTAACTATAAGCAGGTCGTCGTTACCGCAAAATTTCCTCAAGAGCGGACCTTGTCGATGATGGATAAACGTAGGTCAGGTAGTGTGTCGCGCACGTTTGTCCTTTCGTTCTTGATATGCTGGTGCATGTCACGGACACTTGCGTTGCAGCCGGACAACATCACCCTCACCAGCAGACGATTGCCAAGAGCTTATGATACACCGAATGATTGGTAGATCGCATCGTCTGACTTGACCACGGGTTCTCCTCATATTGCATTGGTAGCCCAATACCCCCCGGTCTCGCGCGGCTCTGTTTCGATTTCGCTTCCCATCACTATTTACTGACCGGTCATCCCCTCTCTCTTTGAACTTTCTGACGCTCGAAAAATGTTTTATATCCTATCAGCGGCTCTCTCGCCGTGATGCTGCAGTAACCTTGTGTTCGTCCTTGGGGGCCGCTTTCTTCACCCGTCTCCCCGACGCAGATTGGCGGCCTCTGACCCTCGGGAACATGGTATAGCGATGCAGGAGCTCCTCCCCCAGGGGTGGGGGAGATACGATGGACTCGATGAACGGGGTCAGCAAGTCATGCTCTACTGGCGTTTTGGCGAGCAGGGCCAGTATGCGCGTAGGATCGCACATCACTTATTTTGGACTTCTTGATCACGGCCGTGGATGGAGGCTTCTCATATGGTGCGGCATCGTGTCGATACCAGGAACAGGGACATCAAGTACCGAGTTGGTCCGATTGGCTGGCTCGATAACAGTGGTTCGTCCTCTACTCCTCTTACCTACAGCAATAACGGACTGCGAGTCATGCGAGTCAGGGTCTATTTCGTTAACGCACCGATCTGGCTCGCTCGGGTGATGTGTGTCATGACTACAGGATGATGTCAGGAGAGGGACGGATGTTACAGGTATCCTCAAATCATTCAAAGAGGTCTAGAAAATCGTGGCAAACTTCATTATATGAATAGTGCATCCAATAGATCATAAATTGTGACATCACATGCGTTGATGTGTAAACTCCGGCGGTGGTTAAGTACTCTATCCCTATATACTGCGCCGAAACACTAGCAAGCCAGTTCGTTATCAGTTCATTGGCTCCGACTTCCTCGCTCACGGTGAAATTGTTACCAAATCACACGCGTACAATCATCGGATGTACATTACACCTGGTTGGTTGCTCTCACCGCAACTTATCGAAGGGGAGCACCATGCTCGACGCTGTTCGGAACGGGCAGCAGCGACGAAACAAGCTATGCAACAATCATGGAACTCGAGGATGCGGCACAAGGGCTTCCTTTGTGACTTCCTATGTACATTCAAACTAGTAGAAACTGAGACATTACCCACCAATGGGTAAACCCTGACAATGAAATTTAAATGCTCTATCCCTATGTGCTTCGCCAAGATGGACTAGCAAGCCAGTCCGTTATCAGCTTCTTGGGTCGTACATCCTCACTTACGGCATACGTGATCTCGAGAAGAGAGACCGCGGTATCAATTACATGGCCCTTAGCATACAGGGCTCCACATCGATGTTTCTGCTCGTCGCACAAAGGATCTAGAAGAGCTTATCCACTCTGTTTTCGGAGTGGGCATCCCGGGTGCGAATTTTCTGGACAGTGTTATGGACTCGCTGGGCGGTTGCTTCGAGACGCACAATCCTTTGGTCTGATGAAAGGGAATGTCAACGATGTGCGAGTAAGGGTGAAGATGGACGAACTCAAGTTCATCTCTTGTGCACGAAGGGACTCGGCGGTTTCATTGAGGCCATCCGCTCGATGTTTGGACTCGGAGAGCTCATTGGTCAGTAGCTGGACAGCTCTTTCAAGACGCGCGATTGTGCTCTCTAATGAACGAAGATGTCAACGACCGTGCAGGTCAGGGTGACGAGAAACGCACTTGAGATCACCTGTTGGGTACGAAGGGATTGGATGGTCTCCTCGAGATCGGTGCTTCCCCCCCCGATGCGCTGCATGGCCTGCACAGTGAAAATCGACAACAGTCAACAAAGCAGTTTGTGATGCGAGTGCACTCACAACGTCAGCGGAAGGCGAGGGAAGGATATCACACAGACTCCGAAGCGTGATTACCTTGGTCCCGCCCATTGCAAGGATATGGTTTGACGAGAGATCCATGAACTGGGTATTCTCCGTATCCTGGATAAGAGATCCAATTTGCTCGAGCGTCGTAGTGTCCCAGAGCGAGACTGATGAGTCCGCAGAAGCTGCAATAAACGCGCCGTTGCTTGCCAGGGAAATGCACCTTGGCTCGTTGCTACTGTGAATGGGCCATCGAGAGAGAGTCCTCCCGATGGACACGTCGAGACAGTTGATTTTCCCGTTACGAGACAAGGCAAATAGTCGCTTGCTATCGCTGGCCCAGGCGAGGGATTGTCTAGAGATGACTGCAATTGGGACATGGACGAGGGGATGGCCGTTCTGACTGTCGTAGATCCAAACAGAGTCGTCCTCAAATGTGGCAGTGGCGATGAGGCGTCCGTCGGGTGAGAACTTGGCCGCGACCACGGTGTTGTCGTGTTTCAAGGGGCCGAGCAGTCGCTGGCCAGTCGAGAGCGACCAGATGCAGGCAGTGTCATGAGATCCGGTCGCAATTCTCGTTGCATCTGGCGAGACGTCGACTGCACGCACATAGCAGCTGCTGTGTGCTTCGAACTCGATCACTTTTTCGTGGCTCTCCGCGTTCCACACCATCACCTTGCCAAATTCCGTCCCACTCACGACCCACTTTCCGTCTCGTGACACTGCAATGCTGAAAACATAACCGCCCGCATCCATTGGGGTCCCCACCTCCCTGCCATCTTCCACTCGCCAACGTCGAATCTTCTCTTCCTGACCACCGCTCACAATGTGCTTCCCGTCGGGGAAGAACGCAACTGAACATATATAATGTCGACCATCGATTGCGATCGGTTTCGCTGCCTTTTGGTGAATGTTACTGGAGGAGGAATCATCTTCGTTCGACTCTTGGGTCCCCGTCAGTAGCGTACATTCAACTGTCCTGCCCGCACACTCACCATTCTTTGGCCAGAGGGAAAATGTGGAAAACATATTTAACCAGGTATCAATGGGAAGGAAAGCAGACTGCGTGGTTGTTTACTCGCAGTGTGCGAATGCATCAGATCGTTCATACGTATACGATCATCACGTGTCATGGGCGCTTGCTCTCACAAATGCAGAGCTTACGACCTGTCTAATATCTATGACGAAAATTGTCTTTGAAGTTGTTCAGAACGGGCGGCGGCGACGAAACGAACTATGCACTGGAACTCAAGGCTGGTCAGAAGGGCTTCTCTTGTGGTTTCCTATGTATATTCGAGAGCAGAAACTATGACGACTGGCATTGGTGTGTAAACTTGATGGTAAAAATTAAGTACTCTATCCCTATGTGCTTCGCCGAAACGCACTAGTAAGTCAGTCCATGGTTAGCTGCTTGGCTCTGACCTCGCTTACGGCGATCCTGATCTCAAGAGACTGTAACAACAATTATATGGCCCCCAGCATACGGGGCTCCGCTTCGATGTTTCTGCTCGTGTGCACAAAGGATCTAGAAGAGGTTATCCGCTCTGTGTCGAGAGTCGGCATCCTGGGTGCGGAGTTGCTGGATAGTGTTATGGATTTGTTGGATGGTTGCCTCGAGACGCACAATTCTTCTGTCTGATAAGTGGGGACGTCAATAACGTGCGAATAAGGGTGGAGATGGACACACTCGAGTTCATCTCTTGTACACGAAGGGACTCGATGGTCTCATTGAGATTATGCACTCGATGTTCGGAGGCGAAGAACTCATTACTCAGTTGTTGGATAGTTTCTTTAAGACGTGCGATTCTGCTATCTAATGAAGGAGAATGTCAACAACACGCGAGTTAGGGTGCCGAGAAACCCACTTGAGATCTCTTCCTCGGCACGAAGGGATTGGATCGTCTCCTCGAGATCAGCTTTTTCCACCCTGGTGCACTGCATGGCTCGCTCAGCAAAAATCGACAAGAGTGAACAAAGCGGTTTATGATGCAAGTGCACTCACAACATCAGAGTAAGGCAAGGGAAGGATATCACGGAGACTCTGAAGCGTGATTATCCTAGGACTTATGTCCCCGCACGTCGCAAGGATGTAGTTTGACGAGATGGCCACGGGCCAAGACACGATGCTTCTTGTATGCTGGATGACAGGCCCCGTTTGCTCGTGCGTCGTGGTGTCCCAGAATGAGACCGATGATCCTGCAGAAGCTGCAATGAATGTGTTATTACTGGCCAGGGCAATGCATCTGGGTAGGCTGTGGTTGTGAATGCGCCATTGAGAGAGAATCGTTCCAGTGAACACGTCGAGACAGTAGATTTCCCCGTAGTGAGACAAGGCGAACAGTTGCTTGGTATCGCTGGCCCAGGCGAGGGAATGATTCAACATCGAGTCGACCTGGACTTGGACTTCGACAAGCATGCATCCGTTCTGACTGTCGTAGATCCGAACAGAGTCGCGGCAATACGTGGCAGTGGCGATGAGGCCTCCGTCAGGTGAAAACCTGGCCCCTACCACCCAGGAATCGTGTTTCCAGGGGCCGAGCAATTGTTGCCCGGTCGAGAGCGACCAGACGCAGGCCGTCTGATCAACCGATCCGGTCACAACTCTTGTCGCATCCGGAGAGACGTCCACCGCAAACACTACATCTTCGTGTCCCAGGCTGAACTCGGTAACCTTTTCGTGGCTCTCCGCATTCCATACCATCACCTGGCCACTACCCGTCCCACCCACGACCCACTTTCCGTCTCGTGATGCTGCAATGTCGCAGATGGTAGTATTCCCTGCATCCATTGGGGTCCCTACCTCCCTGCCATCTTCCACCCGCCAACGTCGAATTTTTCCTTCCCTGGCACCGCTCAAGATGTGCTTCCCATCAGCGAGGAACGCAATTGACAATATATAATTTCGAGTGTCAATTACGACCGGTTTAGCTCCCTTGTGGTGAATGTTACTGGAGGAGGAATCGTTTTCGCTCGATTCTTGGGTCCCTATCAGTAGCGCACCTTCAAATTGTCCCGTCCACTCACTATTCTTTGGCCACAGCGAAAACGAGGAAAACATATCGACCAGGTATCAGCACGATGGAAAGAAGGATGCATGTTTGTTTACTCTCGTCGCCTGGGATACACGTGCCATCTCATCGAATCATGTACAATCATCACGTGTAATGGGCGCTTGCTCTCACCCCCCTCTTATTGTCGTCACTGTGCTGGTGACCGGCAACAAGTTGTCCATGGCGAAAATCACCCTTGAAGCTGTTCGGGACAGGCAGCCGCGATGAAACGAGCTATACAACAATCATGGAACTCGAGGATGGTCACGAGGGCTTCTTTTGTAGCTCCTTACTCACGACCACCATGCAGCTTCAAGAGCACTCCCTATTGTGCCAGGCCAGGACCTGCGGCGTCCTGGCCCGGTGATGAGCCGCAACTGCGTTTGCAACATGTGTCTTTGTCGACCCTCTTACGTGAGACTATCCATGGTTGATACTAATCGTGCGTATCACGTCAGAACCAGTGCTAGCCCTTCTTCGGGTCCACCGTCTGCGGGTCCGAGTGGTGGATTTCACGGGCAGTTGGTCCTGTTTGTGCACGCATCTTCTCTGTGCCTACGGATCCCCGCCCCGCGGCGCGTTCGTATCGGCGTCCCAGAGTGCCACGGGGGTCACATCATCGCAAGATTAGAAGAGAGTCCAAAGACATCCCACGCGTGATATCCAATACAAGCGTTGTCCTCAGGAACGACCATGCCAGTCGCGGTCTCTGCGACAACGACGAGCACCGAGGGGATTCCCTGCCGGTGGAAAGATGATATCCACGACTAAGTGCGTTTTGTTTACATGGTGGCGAGGCATGCTCATGCGGTGCCGCCACAGAGGATTGATAAATCCTGGTTATTCGCCGACGGGCATGAATGTTATGATTCGTACAGACATACGCTTCAATAACGAGACAAGCGTCTTGGCTGCATTGGGTAGTTCCCTGATCGAATCAAGAGCGACGTTACCGTCGCCAATTCCATGAATCAGGTTAAACAGTTCATCGTCACCGTTAAATCCCCTCAAGACCTTAGATAAACGTACGTCGCGTACGTTTGTCGTCCCGACTGATACAACTGTGCGTTTCTCCTCTTGTTTTCGGTTTGTTCGTACATGTCATGGGCGCCTGCGTTGCAGCCTGATGACACTACCATTGAGATGCTGGACAGCTTGCTTTCCTGAAAATCCAGTCTCCATCACCTCACCAGTTGACAATTCCCATGAGCTTGTGATACACTGAGTGGTAGATCGCATCGCCTGATTTGACCACAAGTTCTCATATTGCATTGGTAGCCAGTGTCTACCCCCCGGTCATCCATGGATCTTTTTCAATTTCGCTTCCTATCACTACTCACTGTCCGACCCCCCCCCGCTTTCTCTTTGCTTTCTGATGCCCGAAAAATGTTTTATACCTCATCAGTACCTCTCTCGCCATCCTTGTGTTCGTCCTTGTGGGCCCCTGTCTTCCCCCCACGACTCCCCGACGTGGATCGACGGCCTCTGACCCTCGGGAACGCGATAATAGCGATGCACGAGCTCCTCCCTCTCGGATGGGGAAGATACAGTGGGCTCAAGGAACGGGGTCAGCAGGTCATGCTCGCCCGTGCTGCCGTCCACGAACGTAGCGTGCCTGTTCCCTCGGAGAGACAGTGCGCTGGTGGGCACGACGCGCAATCCAGGTGGTGCTTGCGGTCACTGGTTGCCACGATGACCTGCTCCGAGGACGCCTACCGGTCTGCGGCGACGGCTGCCCCGGAAGGTGGCTAGCATGCACGCAGTGCGGAGGGAGCTGGGTCTCGGTCGCGGTGTACTACAGCGAGACAGAGACGTTGCCGTTGTACCTCACCTGCTCCGAGTCACCCCTGAGAATTTGACCTTGCCAGATCGTACATTACTTATTTTAGACTCCATGATCACGGCCGTGGACGACTCGGAAGTCTTCTCATATGGTGCGGGATCGTGTCGATACCAGAAACGGCCCTGGCTGGCTGGCTGGCTTGATGACGGTGTAGTTCGTCTTCTACTCCTGTTACCCAGACGTGTCATAAACTACAGGATGATGCCATGTGAGGATGCTGTAGATATGATCCTCCATCCTCAGATCATTCAGAGAGGTCTAGAAAACTATGGCAGATTGTATTATTGTATGAAAAGTACATTCAAAAGATCAGAAACTGTGACATCACATGCATGCATTGGTGTGTAAACTCTAACCACAAAAAATGAAATATTCTATTCCTATGTGCTTCGCCGAAACGCACTAGCAACTCACTTCATGATTAGCTTGTTGGCTCAGCCCCCTCGCTTACGGCCTACTTGATCCCGAGAAAGGAGGGCTTCCCATTGGTGTTTCTGTTTGTGCGCACGGACGACCTAGGAGAGGTTATCCGCTCTGGGCGCGGTGTTGCTCGACAGTTTCTTCGAGCCGTGCAATTCTTCTGTCTGATGAACGTGGATATCAACGACACACAAGTGAGGGCGGAAGATGGACGAACTCGAGTTCATCTCCTGTGTACGAAGGGACTCGATGAGGCTATCCACTCGATGTTGGGAGTCGGAGAGCTCGTTACTCAGTCGCTGGACAGTTTCTTCCAGACGCGCGATTCTGCTATCTAATGAACGAGGGTGTCAGCGACACGCGAGTTAGGGTGCCAAGAAACCGACTTGAGATCTCCTCCTTAGCACGAAGGGATTGGATGGTGTCCTCGATATCAGCTCTTTCCACCCTGATGCGCTGCACGGCCCGCTTAGTGAAAGTCGGCAACAGTCAACAAAGTGGTTTGTGATTAGGATGCCATTTTATGCAGCGGGACTATGATGTAAGCTCACTTACAACACTAGAGTAAGGCGAGGGAAGGATATCGGGGAGTCTCTGAAGGGTGATTCTCTTGTTCCCGCCCGTCGCAAGGATGTAGCTTGACGAGATAACCATGAACCAGACGTCCTCCATATCCTGGATGTGAGACCTGATTTGCTTGTGAGTCGAAGTGTCCCAGAACGAGATCGATGAGTCTGCAGAAGCTGCAATGAATGCATTGTTGCTTGCCAGGGCAATGCACATGGGATCGTTGTCGCTGTGAATGGGCCATTGAGAAAGAGTCGTCCCAGTGGACACGTCGAGACAGTTGATAATCCCTTCGCGAGATAATACAAAGAGTTGCTTGCTATCGCTGGCCCAGGCGAGGGTTTGATTTTTTGGCAAGCTGACCTGCAAGATTGGGACGCCGACGAGGAGGCAGCCGTGATGACTGTCGTAGATCCGAACGGAGGTCCCCGTGGCAGTAGCGACGAGGTGTCCGTCGGGTGAAAATTTAGCCCCGACCACCAAGTCGTCGTGTTGAAAGGTGTCGAGCAGTCGCTCGCCAGTCGAGAGCGACCAGACGCAGGCAGTCATGTCATGAGATCCGGTCGCAATTCTCGTCGCATCTGGCGAGATGTCCACTGCACGCACCCAGTTGTTGTGTGCTTCGAACTCGGTTACTTTTTCGTGGCTCTCCGCATTCCACACCATCACTTGACCAATTTGCGTTCCACCCACGACCCACTTTCCGTCTCGTGACGCTGCGACATTCTGAATCCAAACAGTGCTCCCCGCATCCATTGGGATCCCAACCTCCATACCATCTTCCACTCGCCAACGTCGAATCTTTCCGTCTCCACCACCCCCCACAATGTGCTTCCCATCAGCGAGGAATGCAACTGACCAGATGTAACTTCGATAGTCAATTGTGACCGTTTTTGTTTCCTCCTGGTGAACGTTACTGGAGGAGTTTTCGCTCCACTCTTGGGTCCCCATCAGTAACGCACTTTCAACTGTCCCGCCCACAAACTCACCATTGTTTGGCCACGGGGGAAATGTGGAAAACATACTCGGCCAGGTTTTAGTGCGATGGAGAGAAGGATGCGTGGTTGTTTACTCGCAGTACGCCATCGTCATACACGTGTCTCATTATCGCGACAATCGCATCAGATCACACATCCTCGGCACTTGCCCTCACCCCAATGCAGACCCTTGTTATTGTCATCACTGTGGTGGTACTTGTCTATGGCGAAAATAATCCTTGAAGTTGTTCGGAACGGGCAGCACCGATGAAACGAGCTATGCAACAGTCGATGGCCATAAGGGCCTTTTTTGTAGCCTCCAGCCTACGACCACCGTGCAGCTCCAAGGATACGTCGCTATTGTGCCAAGCCAGCCTGAGGACCCACGACGTCCTGGCGCTGGTCATACTGAGGGTGATGAACCGCAACTGTGTTTGCTCCATGTGTCTTTGCCGGCCCTTACACCCTGAGCGCACGAGACCACCCACGATTGATACCAATCGTACGGTCGTGTTGAAATCAGTGCTAGCCCTCCTTTGTGTCCGCCGTCTGCAAGCCCGAGTGGTGCATTTCACGGCGCAATTGGACCTGTCCTTGCACGCATATCTCCTGTGCATACGGATTCCCACGTCGCGGCGCACCCGTATCGGCGTCCCCATAGTTGCGGTTGTCATCTCGGGATCCAGAAGAGAGCCTGCAGACGTCCCAAGTGTGAGATACCCAAGACAAGCGTCGTCCTCGGGCACAACCATGCCAGCGGATCTCCGTGACGACGACGACAACAACAACACCGAGGGGATTCCCGCCGGCGCAAAGATGATCTCGATGACAAAGTGCGTTTTGTTTACATGGTGGCGAGGCGTGCTCACGCGGTGCCGCCATAGGGGATTGATAAATCCTGGTTATTCGCTGATGGCGTCAACGTTGTGGCTTGTACAGACCTACACTTCAATAACGAGACAAGGCTTCGTCTTGACTGCATTGTATGAACTCCCTGGTCGATGCAAGAGCGGCGTTACCATCGTCCTCTCGACCAATTCCATGAATCGGGTAAAGCAGGTCGTCGTCACCGCTAAATCCCCTTGAGACCTTGCCGATGATGGATAAACGTAGGTCTGGCAGCACGTCGCGCATGCTTGTCGTCCCGACTGAAAAAAACTGTATGTTTCTCTTGTTTTCAGTGTGTTGGTACATGTCACGGACGCTTGCGTTGCAGCCCGACGACATCACCGTTGAGATGCTGGACGGCTTACTTTCCTTGAAAATTCAGTGTCCACCACCCTCACCAGCAGATGATTCCCAAGAGCTTGTGATACGCTGAGCGGGAGATTGCATCGTCTGACTTGACCCCAAGTTCTCCTCATGTTACATCGGTAGCCAGTCCCCCCCCTCTCGGTCTCGCGTGGATCTTGTTCGATTTCACTTCCTATCACTACTCGCTGTCCGATCCCCTCCCGCTCTCTCTTTGCTTTCTGATGCTTGAAAAATGTTTTATACCCCATCGGCACCTCTCTCGCCATCCTTGTGTTCGCCCTTGTGGACCACTGTCTTCACCCACGTCTCCTCAACGTAGATTGACGGCCTCTGACCCTCGGGAACGGGGTAATAGTGATGCACGAGCTCCTCCCCCTCGGATAGGGAAGATACGATGAGCTCGAGGAACGGGGTCAGCAGGTCACACTCTGCATGCATTTTGGCAAGACGCTCCCGCACGCACGCGCGCACTGCCGCCCACGAACGTAGCGTGCATCTCCCCTCGGAGAGACAGTACCCCGGGCGCGACGCGCAATCCGAGTGATCTGGCGGTTGCTGGTCGCAACGACGACCTGCTCCGAGGACACCTCCCAGTCTGAGGCGGTGGGAACTGGGCCTCGGTCGCGGGGTACGGCGAGACGGCGACGTTGCCGGTGTACTTCACCTGCTTCGAGTCACCCCTGAGCATTTGACCTTGCTAGATCGCACATCACCTATGTTAGACTCCACGACCACAGTCGTGGACGAAGGCTTCTCATACTAACGGTGTGGTATCGTGTCGATACTAGAAACAGGCCTGGAGGACATCAGGTACCGAGCTGGTCTGGAACGTTGGCTGCCTCGTCCTCTACTCCTCTTACCTACAGCAATAACGGACTACGAGCCATGCGATTCAGGATCTACGTCGCCAACGCACCGATCTGGCCCGCTCAGGCGACGTGTGTCATAAACTACAGAATGATCCCAAGTGAGATGGATGCTGCAGATATGATCCTCCATCCTCCAATCATTCAACAGACTGCATCATTGTATGAATAGTACATTCAAAAGATCAGAAACTGTGACATCACACACATTGGTGTGTAAAATCTGACGGTAAAAATGAAATATTCTATTCCTATGTGCTTCGCCGAAACGCACTAGCAACTCAGTCCATGATTAGCTTCTTGTCTCTAACCCCTCGCTTACGGCGTACGTGATCTCGAGAAGAGAGACCGCAGCATCAATTACGCGGCCCTCAGCATACAGGGCTTCCCATTGGTGTTTCTCCCCGTGCGCACGGACGACCTAGGAGAGGTTATCCTCTCTGGGTGCGGAGTTGCTCAACGGTTTCTTCGAGCCGCGCAATTCTTCTGTCTGACGAACGTGGATGTCAACGACACACAAGTAAGGGTAGAAGATGGACGAACTCGAGTTCATCTCCTGTGCACGAAGGGACTCGATGATTTCATTGAGGCTGTCCACTCGATGTTGGGAACCGGAGAGCTCGTTACTTAGTCGCTGGACGGTTTCTTCCAAACGCGCGATTCTGTTGTCTAATAACCGAGGGTGTCAACGACAATGTGAGTCAAGGTGTCGAGAAACGCACTTGAGATCTCCCCCTGGGCAGGAAGGGATTGAATGGTCTCCTCGAGATCAGTTTTCCCCACCCTGTTGCGCTGCACGGCCCACACAGCAAAAATCGACAATAGAGCGGTTTATGATGCAAGTACACTCACAATGTCAGAGTAAGGCGAGGGAAGGATATCACAAAGATTCCGAAGCGTGATTATCCCCTCCTCGCACATCGCAAGGATGTCGTTTGACGAGATGGCCATGGGCCTGGGCCCGAGGGTCCTTGTATGTTGGATGACAGGCCCGGTTTGCTCATGCGTCGTAGTGTCCCAGAATGAGACCGATGATTCTGCAGAAGCTGCCATGAATGTGCCGTTGCTTGCTAGGGAAATGCAGCCGGGACTGTTGCTGCTGTGAATCCGCCATCGAGAGAGTGTCATCCCAGTGAACACATCGAGACAGTTGATGAATCCGGTGCGACATAAGGCAAAGAGTTGCTTGCTATCGCTAGCCCAGGCGAGGGATCGATTCAACAACGAGTGGACCTGTACTTGGACGTCGACAAGCAGACAGCCATTCTGACTGTCGTAGATCCGAACAGAGTCGCAGTACCACGTGGCAGTGGCGATTAGTCGTCCATCAGGTGAAAACTTGGCCCCGACCACTTCGAAGTTGTGTTTCCATGGGCCGAGTAGTCTCTGGCCAGTCGAGAGCGACCAGACACTGGCAGTCTTGTCCTCCGATCCAGTCGTGATTCTCGTCCCATCCGGAGAGACGTCCACTGCATACACAGCATATTCGTGTCCCAGGCTGAATTCGGTCACTTTTTCGTAGCTCTCCGCATTCCACACCATCACCTGGCCACAATTTGTCCCACTCACGACCCACTTTCCGTCTCGTGGTACTGCAATGTCGCAGACGCCGTTCCCCGCATCCATTGGGATCCCTACCTCCCTGCCATCCTCCACTCGCCAACGTTGAATTTTTCCTTCCGAACCACCGCTCAAGATGTGCTTCCCGTCAGCGAGGAACGCAATCGACAATGTGTAATTTCGAGTGTAAATTACGATCGGTTTTGCTCCCTTTTGGTGGGTGTTCCTGGAGGAAGAATCGTTTTCGCTCGACGCTTGGGTCCCCGTCAGTAGCGCACTTTCAATTGTCCCGCCCGCACACTTACCATTAGTATTTGGCCACTCAGGAAATGTGGAAGACATACTCGGCCGGGTTTCAGCGCGATGAAGAGAAGAATGCGTGGTTGTTTACTCCACTGTCATACACGTGTTTCGTTATCGCGATAATCGCATCAGATCACACGTCCTGGGCGCTTGCTCCCACCCCAATGCAGACTCTTGTTATTGTCGTCAGTGTGGTGGTGATCTGCGACTTGTCTATGGCCAAGATCGTCCTTCAAGCTATTCAGAATGGACGGCAGCTGCGAAACGAGCTACGTAATGGTCACGGAACTCGAGGATGATCACAAGCCTTCTTTTGCTTCCTACCTTGTTCGTGTCTCCCCACGTCTGTGTGCGCAATAGATTGCGTCGGCTCTCATTTTGCAAAGTGTGCTTCAGCCCCAACAATAGATTTCCTCCGTAGGTCTATTCCACCATAAACCAGGTGCCGTCTGACATATGTACAGCAAAGCGTGACTCCCGGTGACGGTCGCTTCCGACAAAGAGACGTTCGGAAAAGCTTTCGCCAGTTGCAATTATTTCGTTGTAGACGATCCGACGACATACAGTGAGATCCCTCGGACAGTGTGGGGTTTATACATTCAGATTGGGATATCCCTACGAAAATATGACCGTCATGTCTTCCAACCACTATGAGCAAGTCCTTCTTACAAACCTCAAAGATCGGCTACGATAACGTATACCGTGCGGTCACCACAACTGCCACAAACAGCAGCTTTTTTTCTCACTCTTGTCTCACCTAGCTAACGGATCCTCTTTGGCTGTACACTCTGGTTCTTTTCCAGCCTAGCCTTCACAGCCACCCGAATCGCTTCCCTGTTCCACTTGCCTGCCAGTGGCCTCACTCGCCCGATACTGCCACTCACCCTCCGACATCCAGCATTTGATTGGTATACGATGTTCGGGAATCCCCCTTTCTGTGCCCCCGCACCACACGTGGGTAATGAACGGAAGGTGGCAAGAGGAGCGGAGAAACGAGAGAGATGCGGGCACGAGACGCGGGGTTGGACATCTTGGCCTATTTATTTCGCATGCCAGGCGGCCATAGTGGCTGCATGTTCTACAACGCTACCACCGATCGCCCGGAGAGGGGGGAAAGGTAAGAAGAAGTTATATGTTGACGGACGAAGGAAGCGAGGCCTCATGCCGTTCATCATCATGATCCCCATTACCAAGCCTGACTCGACTGATCGGTGAATAGCGCGCACGGGGGGGAAATAGGATGTACAAAAGAAAAGTGAGGTATGGTAGAGTAAGTAAAGAAATGATGCTGGGACTGCACGCTTACAAAAACTGATTGCTAGATGGGTCCATTCCTTCGGCTAATCGCAACATGACCATGTTGCACGATAAAGTCGAACACTGGAGAGTTAGAGAGAGAGAGGGGGGGTGAACACGGTGAGCACACGACACCAACCATACAGGTACCAAGGACGTAGCACGCCATTTCCAACAAACACCTTTGCCTTCTCCGCAACCGCCATACCGACCGCCATCGAGCCCATAATACTGCACCCCATGCAACTGTGCATCCACCGTACTCGACCACCCGTCTTTTGCGAGCGTGTCCTTGAACTCGCTCAACGCCTATGCCCACTCGATTGGACGGTACGCACACCCGCCTCAGCCACGCGACGAGCTGAAACGTCGTCGGGAGAGACAGTGACCATCATCTATGTTAGTCAATTAGTTAAGAATAGCAGCTGCGGCTGTGTGAGACAGACCTTCAACAACGTCAGCCATCAGCAAAATGCCATCAGCTAGTCGCATCGTTGACGGAACTTGGTCGACGGAGTTCATGCGGCCGGGTGTATCGATGAGGTGCACCAAATGTGATTTACCACTGGTAGTTGACAAAACCGACGACGTTGGCGACGACTTGATCGAAATACCTCGCTCACGCGATAGTACATGTGTATCGGTATATTTCACCTGGGGACCAAGAAGTGTAAGCTGTAGCTCCTCGAGGAAACTGACTCACAAACCGAGTTATCCGCGTCCCACACGAGTTTGTGCGTTTCGAACACCAACAGATCCATAGGTGCTGTCTTTCCGTGATGCAAGTGCCGAACTATCGCGACATCTCGCACCATCTCAGGGAAAGATCATTCGTAGGAGGAACCTGTTGTGATAATCTAATGAGGATTAGCGGGGACCCGGGAACATCTGACGCACCCTTTTTGAAGCGCGTTTGGGGTATATATTTCTTCCTGGACAAGGGTTTCCACGTCCGGCCCACACCTTTCTTCAGCGGAAGGTGTACTGTACTTTCCCTCGGGCTGCACCTTTTTCTTGCCCATTACTTTGATGACCTCGCTGACATAACTGGCCGACTCATGAAGCAGCTAGTACGACTCTTCCCTTTGTAGGATCGTTCGTACCTCGAGCGTTCAGCGCATTGCGTTGTGACTCCAAACAGCGTATATTCTGCGTCTTTTGGTTGATCAAGAGTTCGGCGGCTTCGACTTTCGCTTGGTAGTAGGATTGAACGCCGACAGGCGGTTTCTGTGGGCGTGTGGGGACGGGCATGTCGTGAGGGTATGAAAGTAAGAGCGTACTGTCGCGCTTTGCGTGATGCAAGGATCCACGCGCACAAGATGGTCCATCCACCTGCTCTCAAAGAATGTCGAAAGCGAAAGCGCCGGTCTGGCTCGCTCAGGCGACATGTGTCATAACTACAGGATGACGTCAAGAGTGAGACGGAATTCAAAGACGTCTGGAAAACAGCGGGATACTATATGAATAGTACATTCAAATGAGCAGAAACAGGCTGTGACATTACACGCATTGGTGTGTAAACCCTAGTGGTAAAAATTAAATACTTCCATCCCTATGTGCTTCGCCGAAACATACTAACAACCCAGTTCGTTATCAGCTACTTGGCTCCAAGTCAGACGGCGTTTGTGATCTCAAGAAGAGAGACTGCAACATCAATCATATGGCCCTCAGCATACAGGGCTCTACATCGATGTTTCTGCTCATGCGCACACACGATCTAGAAGAGGTTATCTACTCTGTGAAGGGAGTCGGCATTCTGGGTGCGGAGTTGCTGGACAGTGTTGTGGATTTGTTGGACGGTTGCTTCAAGACGCACAATTCTTCTGTCTGATGAAAGGGGATGTCAATGGTGTGCGAGTAGAGATGGAGATGGACGGACTCGAGTGCGTCTCCTGTGCACGAAGGGACTCAATGGTTTCATTGAGGGTATGTGCTCGATCTTCCGAGGCGAAGAACTCATTACTGAGTCGCTGGACAGTTTCTTCAAGACGTGCGATTCTGTTGTCTAATGAACAAGGATGTCAACAACACGCAAATCAGGGTGCCGAGAAACCCACTTGAGGTCTCCTCCTCAGCACGAAGGGATTGGATGGTCTCCTCGAGAGTTTTTTCCGCCATGATGTGCTGCACGGACCACTCAGAGAAAATACAACAGTGAACAAAGTGGTCTATGATGTAAGTGCACTCACAATGTCAGAGTAAGGCGAGGGAAGGATATCACAGAGATTCTGGAGCGTGATTGTCCTGCCCCCGCACATCGCAAGGATGTAGTTTGACGAGATGGCCATGTGTCTGGACCCGAGGTTCCATGTATGCTGGATGACAGGACCGGTTTGCTCATGCGTCGTAGTGTCCCAGAATGAGACCGATGATTCTGCAGAAGCTGCCATGAATGTGCCGTTGCTTGCTAGGGCAATGCAGCTGGGTGTGTCGTGGTTGTTACGAATGAACCATTGAGAGAGTGTCGTCCCAGTGAAGACGTCAAGACAGTTGATGATCCCGGCGCGAGATAAAGCAAAAAGTTGCTTGCTATCGCTGGCCCAGGCGAGGGAATGATTCAACATCGAGCTGACCTCGATTTGGACGTCAACAAGCAGGCAGCCGTTCTGACTGTCATAGATCCGAACAGAGTCGCGCCACCAAGTGGCAGTAGCGATGAGGTGTCCGTCGGGCGAAAACTTGGCCCCGACCACATCGAAGTCATGTTTCCATGGGCCAAGCAGTCGCTGACCAGTCGAGAGCGACCAGACACTGGCAGTCTTGTCCTCCGATCCGGTCACGATTCTCGTCCCATCCGGCGAGACGTCCACTGCAAACACTAAATCTTCGTGTCCCAGGCTGAACTCGATCGCTTTTTGGTAGCTCTCTGCATCCCACACCATCACCTGGCCACTATTCGTCCCGCTCACGACCCACTTTCCGTCTCTTGACACTGCAATGCTGCAGACGCCATTCCCCGCATCCATTGGGGTCCCCACCTCCCTGCCATCTTCGACTCGCCAACGTCGGATTTTTCCTTCCCTGCCACCGCTCAAGATGTACTTCCCATTAGCGAGGAACGCAATAGACAATATGTAATTTCGAGTGTCAATTACGATCGGTTTTGCTCCCTTTTGGTGAACGTTCCCAGAGGAAGGATCGTTTTCGCTCGACTCTTGGGTCCCCGTCAGTATCGTACTTTCGATTGTCTCGCCCACGTACTAACCATTCTTTGATCAAAGGGAAAGTACGGAAAACATACTCGGCGACGTAGTAGCGCGGCGCGATGGAAAGAAGGATGCGTGGTTTTTATTAACGGTACGCCGTCGTCGCCTGGCATGCACGTGTCTCTTTATCGAATCACATCAGACCTCACGTGTCCTAGTAGGCGCTTGCTCTCACCCTAACACAGACCCTTCTTATTGTCGTCGCTGTGGTGGTAACTCAACACTTGTCTATGGAGAAAATCATCGTTGAAGCTGTTCGGAACGGGCAGTAGCGACGAAACGAGCTGCGCAACAATCATGGGACTCGAGGGAGGATGGATACAAGGGCTTCTTTCGTGGCTTCCTACTTCGTTCTAGTCTGCACCAGACTAACTTCGTTCGTGCCTCCTTATGCCTGCCATACAGTTCGCAACAGATTACGTCAACTCTTCTTCCGCACAGCCCCAACAACAGATCTCCACTGGTTCATTCCACCACACTTCGAGCGCCGCTTGGCATACGTACAGCGGACTGTGACTGGTAATGGTCGTTTCCGACCGAACGATGTTAGTTGCAATTATTTCGTTATAGACGATCCGACGATACACGGTAAGATCGCCGGGATAGGTGTGCGGTTTACATATAGATTCGGAGTGCAAACAGCAGGTTCTTCTCGAACTTTCGTCTCACCTAGCTAACAGATCCTCTTTGGCTTCACGGTCATCTGAATTGCTTCCCTGTTCCGCTTGTCAGCTACAACGACGCCTTACTCACTCGATACTGCCACTCATCCCCTGACATCCGACATATGTTGCTTGCTTCTGATTGGTATTACTTCCACGACGTTCGGGAATCCCCTTTTATGTGCGCCCGCACCACGCGTGAGCAAAGAACGGAACAGGGTGGCAAGGGCAGTATGTCGTTTGAGTCCGTCGGGCTCGAGGTGTGGGGTATCGGCCTGGGTGAGACCACGTGAGTGGAGAAAAAGAGAGGCCCAGAGACGCGCGAGACGGGGCTTGGATCTCTTGGTCTATTTTATTTTCCCTTTTTCCCTTTTATCTTCTTGCATTGGTGTACTGTCTGGTTACCATGTCGTATATCGTATGTGAAGAGTGCACTGTGATTTCAAAAGGGGGGACATTTGTATTGTTTGCACTACACATGATGAACGCTTGATCATGCGTACGCTCTCTTTGGTCGACTGCATGTCAGGCCGCCATACTTGCTGCATGTTCTACAACGTTACCCGGCGCTGATCGCTCGGGGAGATAAAAGGCAGTTTTATGTTGACGGACGCAAAAAAAAGTGAGTTGAGTAAGTGTAAGTGTAAGTGTAAGTGAAGAAACGATACCGGGACTGCGCGTTTACAAGAACCAATTGCTGGATGGGTCCATTCCTTTGGCTAATCGCAACATGACCACGTTGGACGATAGACTCGAAAGCTGGAGAGTTAGAGAGAAGGGGGATGAGTATGCCGAACGCGCGACGCCAGCGTGGGTACACCATTGCCAACAAACACCTCTGCTCTTCCCGCAATCGCCATATCGACCGCCATCGAGACATAATGCTGCTTCACATGCAACTACACGTCCACCATACTCACCAAGTTCGACCATCCGGCTTTTGCGAATGCATCCTTGAACTCGCTCAACGCCTACGCCCACTCGTTTGGACAGTACGTACACCTGCCCTCGGCCCGGGGTGCTGCGCCCGGATCTCGTGAAGCCGCGCGACGAGCTGGGTCGTTGTCGGAAGACAGTGACCATCATCTATGTCGGCCATTCAGTTACGAATAGCAGCTGCGGCTGTGTGAGACAGACCCCTTCAACGTCAATCACCAGAAATGCCATCAACTAGTCGCATCGTTGACGTAACTTGGTCGACGGAGTTCATGTGGCCCGGTGTATCAGTGAAGTGCACCAAATGTGATTTTTACCATTGGTAGTTGACAAAACCGACGACATTGGCGAGGACTTGATCGAAACACCTCGCTCACGCGATTATATGTGTATTGGTATATTTCAACTGGGGACCAAGAAGTGTGAGATATAACCACTCGAGGAACTGACTCACAAACCGGGTTATCCACGTCCCACACGAGTTTGTACGTTCCGAACACCGACATATCCATAGGCGCTGTCTCTCTGTGATGCAAGTGTCCAACTATCGCGACATCTCGCACCATCTCAGGGAAAGACATCATTCTTAAGAGGAACCTGGTGTGATAATCTAATAAGGATTAGCAGCCGAGAACATCTGACGCACCCTTGTTGAAGCGTGTTTGGGACGTAGTAGCTTTCTCTTCTACTGTCTTTTTCCGACCTTTTATCGGGGGCGACGATTAATTCTGAAAGCGGTTGCGCATCTCGCATCTTCTTCCTGGACAAGGGCCACCACGTTCGGTCCATACACTTCTTCCGCGGAAGGGTAGCACATATTGCTTGTCTTCGTACAGAACGATAACTTCATTATGAACAGTTTCAAAGTCGACATGGGATATCTCCATTTGCTACCAGGATGTACTTACCTCCATGAGCGCGCCTAGCAGCTTTCTCTGTCTGCAAAGGCTTCTCTTCATAGCCTTCGAGGGTAGGCGCAGCTGCATGCCGTGGAGCGTCGGCAAAGCCAGTCTGCATCTCCTCCTCCTCTTCATTCTCAGAGCCTAGGTTCGCGCTAATCTGGTTACCGAGCTCGTCGTGGTTCTCGAATGAAGCCATGGTAGA
This sequence comes from Lanmaoa pseudosensibilis, assembly GCA_038092875.1. NCBI lineage: Eukaryota > Fungi > Basidiomycota > Agaricomycetes > Boletales > Boletaceae > Lanmaoa > Lanmaoa pseudosensibilis. The sequence goes on from JBBPRF010000168.1 coordinate 36,107, forward strand.
GAACTGAAAGTGTCGTCGTACTCGTGATCGAGCTCAAGCGTCGGATGGAAAAAAATAAACTTCGGCGTGCAGGGACTGTTAGTGACGTTACTGGTGGTCTTACTTTGTAATAACTTACTAGCATTCGTCAATGGGCCGACCATCCGATCGTAATCTTTGGATTATCGCTCACCATGTCTGCATTGTCCGATGAAGCACTGACAAAGGTGTCGCGATTCTTCTGCGTGTCCTCGCCTAACTCGTCACCAACTGAGATCCTAGCCCAAATTCAACAAATCGCAGTTCAATCTCACGGCGTGCTCTGAACTTGGCGAGGCAACAAAGTAGATCGCCTGAATGTTGCTTCTACACCAGCTATGTAAATTGCATTGGCTGGGAGACGTGGTGCCTCGGTCGAGTATAATGAACATACAGATTTGATACAGATGATATGATGTGTAGACCCATTTCTCCGAAAAGAATCATTAGAGGAAAAACCTGTAACATAGCCAGGCTACAATCAAGGCGCCAATCCACGTTAATCCACCCCCTTGGGCCCGTTCAACTTCAACATGAAACGTGTGTGTTTTGGTGCCAGTCTCCCAGTTCCTGGTTACAAACCACTGAACGTCCCGGATAATGGCACACTTGTCTATATGCGTCGCCCACCCGTTTGCACGGCATGTCTGAAGCGACATTGTCACCCTTATGGCTGGCTATCGTATTTGGATTGACTCGCCTTGGAACAATACCACGCAGTCTTGCATCGTGCGCACTTCTCCATGTTCTCGTCCGCCCTCCCACAAACCTCGCACTTCGCAGCTCTGTCCTGCTTGAAAATTGACCTGCTCGTTCTGAGCATTTCTTCTAGGGTGTAAGGGAACACCTTTATCTCTGCACCATCTTCCAGTCTCAAACCAGGCGGGCTAAACGCAAAAGTGTGTCGCGTGGGATAAAGCACCGCGATGGTGCTCCCAGGAGTACAACGTGCTTGGAACGAGGCGCCACGATCGCTGGTGTGGAATGCAACCAGAATTTTGTGCCCATTCTTGTCCTCCACTTCCAGCATGAGGCGCACAAAAACACCACTACTGACCACCCGGCCGAGGAAACACCAGTGCTTTTGTGCTCTTGTGGACGAGGGGTACGCGTCGTTTATCTCATACTCGTCGGGCAGACCTAGGAATGCAGGGAAGGTATTGGGGTTATTGAGGTCGGAGGTGGACAGAAGTACCATTGACGAGTTATCCTGCTATACGTATGGTAGAGATTCTGGCTTTGATCCATTTAACGTCCGCCTTATATACAGGATGGATTCCGTGTGAACATTGTGGCACCAACACATGCCCAAGGCGTTGGTGAACGCCTCGTGGGCAGACACAACGTGGTTACCAGTGTTTGAGACTGGTCTAAACATTGGACAAAACGGAATCTGGAGCATCCCAGAGTGCTCCAGAGCGGCTTGGTTTCCGTTTTGAGTCCCAACATTTAAGCAAGTCTTCAATCTTGTTAACCGCGTTGTGCTCGGATTTCGCTTATTAAATGCAACTAGTGTATCCCAATACCACAGGATACCCCAAACTGTATCGAGTATCCAGTAAGTGGAAGCAGCTGGACGCGTATCATTTGCTCTCAGAAGCCTTCGTTACCTTGATCGGTGCCTTCCACTCCCGCCAGACGACCCAGCCTCATGTTGTCTTGCGTCGAGGACGGACGTATAAAGGAGTGTCAAAAATTGGCCGCGTCATACACACTACGACGCCCAGCAGGAGCTTCTCCTCACTATTTTCTATGAGGAATTACGCAGAGTTATACCGCGCGATGATGGTGCAGAGTATGACTCTGGTTGACTAGAAGATGTGAATGCAGATCTTGGGTTGGCACCTTTGCAACTTGAACATGCGCAGACCTTTGTTGGGAATCGGCTGTCTGGGGAAAATCTCCTAGTCTGCAGCTGGACAGACCAATGCCCGATAGGATTTGACGAGGTTCACGGAGCTTATTGAATATCGAGGTGAGGTTGTTGACAAGATTCTAATGACCCGCATCTGTTGGATACAGAGCCCAGAGCCGTACCTCCATCGTACACTATTTTCGCTCGAGCAATGTATTTTTTGTTGTTGTACATATTCTAATAAATTGTATCTTGTACATCACCACATCCATCAATCGCTCATTCTCTTCGCATTCCAACCACGTTCTTTGGCCTGCGTCATGACACAACGCGCAAACTTCCAAAACTGAAACTGAATAATCTCAGTGTCACTCCTGAAATAACTGGATAAAGTCCTGCATCACTTCTGGAGAGACTGCGGGACATCGACAGCAGCTACAGTTTATAAACTCCAAGGGCCGGCCTTATCTAGGACCCATCAGCAAGACAGCTGCCTCCCGTAGTTCAACAGTTGAGTCCATCCGGTAGCCACGCGTCGTCCTGCCACGTAGTCACATCGTTACAGACACGCCATGCCTCAAAATCTTCCAAATCCCGCTGAAACCAGTTTGGGATTGCCAAATGGACAGTTCTGACTCGTCGAGGGTGTATTACGGCTATACAGTACGGAAAACTAAGTATGCCAGTTATTTTGCCTCTTCATCCTCTTCGGGGTGAGTAAGTTCAACTTCCTTGAGCCCACTTGGTCAACGCATGCATGTTCAGACTGTTTAGAGACGTATTCACACGAGGATATGTTGCGACAGCTTCTTGTGTGTGCTAATTTCCTCAGGAGGAATGCTCCTGGTGACTCTAGCGAGCTGGATGAAGAAGAGTTCAAGCTCCCCCAAGATGACTTCCTTGGTCATCGCAATTACATAATGCTGGAGGTACGCAGTTACATCATGCTAGTCCAAGTACACGATTCCCTACTACTAGCATAACACTTGCCCGGCGAAAGCTCGCCGCCTTTATCCTTACCTCTTCCTTAATTAAATATCCGGATACCTGGGCGGAAGTGCGATCTGCTCTGGCATCGTTATCGGGTTACCCGCCTTGTTTTGGTGGTACCGCACTCATTCCAATGACAAGACATGACAAAGGTAGACAACATCTGTCTGCATTTCATAGTGAATGTTGACATTGATACATGGGTAGGACGGTATACCACGGCGTTGCATATATGATGCTTCACCGGCCTTCTGGGGCACATCGCATACGCAAATCGCTTATCGTGCCAATTTCCTGTACTTAATCCTCATCGGACGATGTTTGACCGGCGTCTCATTTTCGGGCTTCATGTACTGCAAACGATACTGCATGGATCCTTTGATCGTCGGAATTCGCCGTCGGACGACGCTTTGCAGATGGTTAATGAGGTTCCTTGGGGGTTGTTGTACAACGTCGGGGTCCAAAGCGCGATCTTCAACGGATACACCAGCCCTGCTTGGCTTATGGCTTGCTGTTACGTGATCTTTCGGTTGATTGTAGCGCTCCAGATACTTCGAAGACGTACCCACAACGGAAATGAGCTTGGAGCTTCACGAGATAACAGCTTCTGCCCCTTCCGTCAAAGAAGGGAAGCAAATCGGAGATCCCACACTACTTCCACCTTCTGCTCAGCCCCCCGTCGTTACTAGAGGACTCGTTCGCCGCCCCATTATCCTATATCACACGCCCACAGTGGGGTGTCATTATCTGCATGTGTTGGTTCTCCATGATGCGTTTTCTTTATCCTCGAGTCCTGGGAAGCTAACCTCTCCGTCTTCGGTGCCGCGACTTCTACCCTCAACTGGTCCCCCTTGCAGCAGGGAATTTCATAGCACTAGGCGGAATCACTGCATTCCCATTCATCCTTGAGAATCTGCTGTTCGCACGTCATATGCAAGATCGACATCTTCTCGCTTTCGGGACGGGCCTGGGTCTGTGGGCTTCCGGTCTTCATTTCGCTCCTCGCCACTAGCAAAGTGATGTATGGTTCGCTATTCGCGTGCTGGTGGCCCATCGCTCTCGGTTTCAATCTCGCCACGACTGTGACGCTCAGTCTCTTGGAAAGCAGTTCCATTCCGGGTGGAATAGGAATAGGCGTGCTTCTATTGAAATTCAATACTCCAATTACGCTGGCCGACTGACTGGGGCTGTCTGGGGTGCATCGGGTGTCGCCGTTGGAATGGTCAACTTCGTAGGGCTAGAGATAGGACTCGTCGGTGTTGGGGGGTTCTCTTCATGACGCTTTGAACAAAAACGCCAGATGCAGCCTTTTTTTTTCGCACAGATTGATGTCCTTCTCCATACCGAATAGTTTTCCAACCCCCTACCTTGTATTCTCTTCTCAGTTCTTTCGGTGATACATGTTCTTCCATCAGGCTACTATCTCTTTCGTTTGGGCAGTAAAGCGGAGATCGATGAACTGAGCCAAGGTTATGTGCACTGCATGCTGATAGCGTAAGTTGTACCATTCCGAGGACATGCAAATATGTGAAAGTCCGAACGTTCGGCAGCCGTCGTCCCAATAGCAGGCAAGCAATCCAACCCCTATAGCTATTAAGTCGAGCTTTGAAAATTGATAATATTCAGTAGTGTGAATCAAGCAAACGTAGTCGGAAGTGAGGATCCGCATATCAAGGCCGGCGTCTATGCTCCTGTGGATGAATTCATGAAACTGTGCAAATTTAACACAATAACGCAGTCCGTCATCGAACTTGATGATCGAAGGGCGTGTTATCTTTCATTATCTTCCATCTGGTCCAAGGACATTTCTGATTGAAAACGGCATGACATAGGTCCTTCAAAAAATAGGGTTCTTATCGTGCATGGATGTGTCATTCAACGAAATCACCGCAAAGGACCGCAAAATATTGTTGTTTGACAGATGCAGTGCCGGGACTAACCTTGTCATCGTGATCGGAATTATAGTCTCCACCGTACCACCAACATGGCGCTGTCTGATAGGCGCTTAAACGTGTGAGGAGGCTTGAAGAACGGACATCGTGAATCGGATCGACGTGGAAAGGAACATGGGACATGTCTTGCAGCCAAATCGATCATTGATGGAAGGATCATTTCATGAACCATGGGAATCCGATGCGAGACCCTAGCAGTCGGAGAACTGTGACGAGGAAACATCTGGAGGCTCGGGGTGACTCGACTTACCCCGTGCCCACTTCGTGGCAGTCTATGCGAGCGCATCAGCAATGATCAACCTCTCGAGTGGGGAATGACGCAGTAAATGACTGTGTCTCCGACCCCGGAGGAGGGAACAGTGATGCCGAGCGTTGATCTGCATGACGAGAAACAACACAACCTACTTGGGGGAAGATAATCATGCTCACACGAGATCAATCGCGAACGGCTGGCCAACGACATGCCATACGACTTATCTGAGTTGCCAGAACCACCGGACAAGCCCGCGCGACGAACTGACGATCAGACCCGCAAGATGTCGAGTCTACCAGCGGCGAGACGGACACATCGTGAGCATCTAAACGTGGTGAGGAAGTCAGGAAGAGACATAAGGCACTGCAGAATCAATCAGAATGTGTTAGCAAATGACCAGAAAAATTGAGTCAGCACAACTCACCCAGGACGACTCGAGATGAGTTAGTGTCCAAAAGATGCGTCGGGGACGACGGGAGGTGTTCATGCGACCAATAATGTCCCGGACGAGGTGGTACGGATGGCGCATCAAGCAGCACCAACTGCGATTCACCTGAAATCGGCCCGAAACCGCTGGCTGAGGAGGATTCACGTCAGCACGATCGTCACGGTGACGGGACGACGACACACTCACCTGGACCGCCCATACCACTCACCAAGCGTCCCGAGCTTCCCACGGAAGCCGTGAATCCATTCTGTCGACATGACAGATTCGAAACAGAGCCTAGAAACATCAGGCGACTGATGCTGCTGATCATGCATTAAAGGGCATGATGCCCAGGCTTCCTTCAGTGTTGACTTTGCCCGAAACCGATTGTCGCCTACTGCTATACGTGCCTTTCTCTGTCTGGGTGCCTGGAGTAGATATGAGGATCCACTCCGAGTACTGTCTTGACAAACTCAAAACGAAGCTGGACGAGACGGAGACAGAAAGGTAACTCGGATGAGAATGTATAGTCGAGTTATATACACTACTGTTCTACAAATGCCCGCAGTGTTTGTCAGACAGGACCGTCAGTTTGACGGGTTGGTTTGTACTCGTACCCTTGATGCGTACGGCGTCTGACGGGTGCAGTGTTGACACTTGGACTCGCTGTCTCACCCGCGCGGTACCCTACCTGCATCATATGGTCATGTCATCCTACTGTTCGGGCTGACATTTCCGCTGTGGGAAACTGTAAACTAGTAGAAAGGTCCCAATTGGGGAGCATTCAACAATAGTTTTGAAACATAGGTGATATGTAGTAAATCGAAGGAGTTTCGTACAAGCAAGCATGGTGCTGGTATGTATGGTTTTCTCGTAGTCCTAAAAAATAGTCTCGATGCATAGTCCCCACGGTAATATCGGACCTCCTTTGCCATCTGACATCTTCCCACAATCTTTTGAAGCTTACGCCTTGCTCCGTTCCATGAGGATATCTAGTAACTGGGTTGAAGAATCGAGGAACAATACCGAGGAGTATCGCACCTTGCGTGCTCCCCAGAGCTAAGCACCGCATTGTGCCTCCGCGAGCTCCTCCGTGCGACCCACCATTGCATGGAAAACTTTGCAATTAATGATATTGCTGCACTAGGTGATCTGAAGATCCATCTAAATCTAAATCTAAGAAGCGTGGGAGTACCGATGATCGCCACATTATTGAACATGGTTTTATGGCTAGACTTGGGCTAGACAGGCGCGCCCGTGGCTCTTCAAACACTGGTTGAAACATTTGCACCCTGAAAGCCCCAATCAAATGGGTAAATTCCGGTCTCGTCGTGGGGGTTCGGAAGAGTAGTACTACAGTTATATAGTTTGCAGGACCCAGGTTGTTTGCGCTTCTTGGCGTTCTCCGAGGTGAGTACCAACTTCCTTGAGCCCACTCGGTCGAGACATTTATGTTGAGATTGACCAAAGGAGCGTATTCTAAAGTCTTAGCCACACCAGGATAAGGATATGCTACGACAACTTCTTGTGCATGCTGGTTTTCTCCGGAAGAATACTCCTGGTAACTCCAATGCGCTGGATGGAGAAGAGTTCAAGCTCCCCAAGATAACTTCCTTGGTCATCGTAATTACCTACAACATATTGCTACAGGTACGCAGTCACCCCATACCAGTATATGACTCCATGGCGTAACACTTGCCCGGCAAAAGCTCTCCTACTTCATTCTTATCTCTTCCTCAAGTAAATATGCAGAATACCTGGGCGGAAATGCAACATTTTCTGGTGTTGTTATCGGCATACCCTCCTTGTTTAGCGGTATTGTACTCATTCCAATGACGAGATATGACAAAGGCAGGTCACATCCGTCTTTACCTCAACCAAAATTCTTAACATTGATCCATGTGTAGGACGATACACCACGGCATTGCATATAGGATGCTTTGCCGGTATTTTGGGGAACGCCGCATATGCAATTGCATATCGTGCCAATTTCCTGTACCTGATCCTCATCGGACGATGTTTGACCGGTGTCACATTCTCGTGCCTCATGTACTGCAAACGATACTGCACGGATCCTTTGATCGTCGGAATCCGCCGTCGGACGACACTTTGCAGCTGGTTAGTGGTTGGACAGGCTCTAGGAATGACCCTCGGTCCGTTCCTCGGCGGGTTGTTGTACAACGTCGGGTTTCAAAGCGCGATCTTCAACGGATACACCAGCCCTGCTTGGCTCATGGCTTGCTGCTACTTGATCTTCTGGCTGATTATAGCCAGATATTTCGAAGACGTACCCACTGCGGAGATGAGCTCGAAGCTCTACGAAATAACAACTCGCACATTTTCCATCGAGGAAGAGAAGCAAATCGGAGACCCCGCCGTGCTTCCACCTTCTGCTCAGACCACCCGCCCCCCATCACCGCTAGAGGAACCGTTCGCCGCCCATTTATCTCACATCACACGCCCGCATTGGGGCGTCATTATCTGCATGTGTTGGTTCGCCATGCTGTGCTTCTTCATCCTCGGGTCCTGGGAGGCTAACCTTCCCGTCTTCGGTGCCGCGACTTCTACCCTCAACTGGTCCCCCTTTGCAGCAGGGAATTTCATAGCGCTGGGCGGAATCACTGCATTCCCATTCATCCTTGGGAATATGCTATTCGCACGTCATATTCAAGATCGCCATATACTTGCTTTCGGGACGGGCCTGGGTCTGTGTGGGCTTCTGATCTTCATTTCACTCCTTGCCACTAGAAAAGTGGTGTATGGTTCGCTATTCGCGTGCTGGTGGCCCATCGCTCTTGGTTTCAATCTCGCCACGACTGTGACGCTCAGTCTCTTAAGCAAGCAGCTCCCTTCTGAGTGGAATAGGCGTGCTTCTATGGCGATTCAATACTCCAATTACGTTGGCCGAATAACTGGGGCTGTCTGGGGTGGATCGGGTGTCGCCGTTGGAATGGAAAGTTTCGTGGGGCTAGAAATTGCGTTCGTCGGTGTTGGGGGGGTTCTCTTCACGACGCTCTGGAGAAATCTTAAGGCAAAATCCGGCTAGACGCGACCTTTTTTCCCCGCACCGACAGGTGTTCTTCTCTTTGCCAAGTAGCTTTCCAACACCCTCTATGTTCTTTTTCCGGTTCTTTCCGTCACGTAATATTTACATCAGGCTATGTACTTCTAATATATTGCTCTCCTCCAAGCAAGTAAAGCGGAAGGTGAGCCAAAATCATACACATATACTACAACGTTGGCACATGCGGACGGCGTGAGTTGCATCATTCCGAGGCATGCGTAAATGTGTAAATGAGGCCCAGTTGGTGGCAGTCTGGCCAAACATCAAAACTTCCAGAAACACGGATTTCATTGCTTTATATAATTACAGCGGTTTTCAAAACGATGCGGAAAAATGCAATCGAAAATTCAGTGTGGTGATGCAGGACCCCGAGCTTAGCTGAGCCCAATGGGAAATGTCACGCATCACACATCACTGACTGTGCTACTTCGCTCACCAATCCTCGTCATAGTCTAATGCACATTGCATGATGGGCCACAACAACGGATGGACTCGGATTAGAGGTAATTCAATGGGATGAGTGGTATGTGCTATACTTTTGATTCCTATGGCGCTAAATTTGCACTTTTATTCTCGCCGCGCTTTGTGTGACCCTCGCCGCGTTTTGTGTGGTTCCTCGCCGCGCTTTGCGTGACCCTCGCCGCACTTCGCGTGGTTCCTTGCCGCGTTTTGCGTGATCCTCACTGTGCTTTGTGTGGTTCCCCGCTTGAAACCGTGTGCTACTAACAATGACTCTGATCCACCTTGTGTTTGCTCCATCTGTCATGGTATCCCGC
>JBBPRF010000169.1:0-45158 GCA_038092875.1 Lanmaoa pseudosensibilis
GGTTTGGAGTAGGGGGCTCCGAAGCACTGCACGGTCTCATTCTCATTCATTCAGGAGTGGCTGATACATTCGCAATGTGCATAAGAACGGGCGGGTTGTCGAGCCAAAGTTCCCCACGGCGAACTTTTCCCCCAGCGCGCTGCTCTCTCACAAACGTTGACGCAGCGACACTGCTCTACCCATATCGCCCACTTTGATCCCCATCATTCCTGCTAGTCATGATTCCCTCTACCCTTTTCGCCCTCGTTGGTATCTTGTCGTCGCTAGTCGCCGTCAACGGCGCTGTCATCGAACGTGATGGTACTTTTGTGAGTGACGCTGGGTTGCGCTGCCGAAGACCTTAAGCTGACTTTGCCACGAACGCAGACATATTTGACGCCTCAGCCTACGGCACCTGGGCAGGCCGCTAGTACCACCACTACGACAACGAGCTCGCAGTCGTCCAGGACGACTACTACTCAGTCGACCACTTCGACTACTTCCAGTGTGACGTCGACTGCGTCGACGACCCCGACCACTACCAGCACCACTTCAGCAACCATCACTTCAGCGACTACCACGCAGTCATCCAGTACGACGACGACTCGGTCGACGACCCCGACTACCACTAGTACGACTGCGACGACCACACCGTGTCCTTTGTGCCCCCCGACGGCCACGACCACGACTAGTGTCTGTCCACAGTGTCCACCCGCAACGACCACAACGTCCCCCCCTGGCGCTGGTACTGTAAACTGCAATGGCGTTCAGCAATGGCAAGCTTCCCTCGCGGTGGGTGTCTCGTTCCATAATCTCCAGATCGATGCTCATGCTCTTCACAGTATACCGCAGGTGATAGGGTGATCTTTAATGGTCAATTGTTCACGGCCAGGCAATGGACCTATAACAATGCGCCACCTACGCACGCTGACCAATGGACCGCTGCTGGGACTTGTGCTCAGCCGGTCAACAGTCAGGCTAATTGCAATGGTGTCGCTGCATGGCAGAGCACCGTGGCATATACCGCCGGGAATCGAGTTACCTTTAATGGCCATCTCTGGTCTGCGGTGCAGTGGACTCAGGCCAATGCTCCGGGCGATACCTCTGGCTCGTGGAAGGATCAAGGTGTCTGTGCTTAGATGGAAGCTCTACTTTTCTCGCCTCATCGATATCGCTCATGGACTTTATATTAAAATTGTACTTTTCTTGACTGGCAGTAGTTCATCCGATTACGCTTGATTATGGTTATTTAATGCTATTCTATGGACAGTCTTTGACCCGACATTCTGCTTGCGGCTCCTGGACCCTAAACTCTGAATGCGACATGATAGCACATATCTTGCAGGACAATGTTATCCGTATTTGAGATTGGTCTAAACGCCAGACAAATCAGAATCCCATGGCGCATTCCAGATTGCTCTAGGCCCGCTTTGGATTACTCTAGAGTCTTCGATCTTGCTAAGCGCGTTGCGTCATCGTTCTGTTGATGTTTCCAGATACAACTCCTGCCTTCAGAAACAAGGATCGCCCTGGATGGTTAGGTTCAATATAGGAAAGTTGCGGGAGTCGAGAAATGGGACGGGGTGCGCGGGGGCCCGTGTACACTACCCAGCCGTATTTGCTTGGCTGTGCTGCTGCTACCGGCCGAACTGGCAGTGACTGTAGCAAATAGAAGTCGCTAAGCAGCGCAAGTTCTGGAACAACCGGCTAGACGGGTATTCTTCCGTGGACGGGGAACGTTGACAAAAGTATTTATTCGGTCGAGGAGCGTTGCTTACGGCCTCGTCCAAACGAGTGCCGTACTCGTATCGTCGCGCGCCTCCCAAGCAAGTTGCGCCAGCCCCCCTGCACGTTATCTTCAGGGTCCTTCCAGCTGGTGTGGCTGGCAAACGCCATACTCCAGGTTCTCATAGTCACTCAGCCTTGCCAATGTGAGTCATGCTCGTTAAAAATGCCTCAGATCGATGCTTATTTAAACAGCATCATTGCCAACAGCGCACGCCGCCTTCCAGACTCTTTTCGATGGCCTCACAGACCATTCAGGGATGGCACCCGAACCCACAGCTAATGCAGCCCCAACAGCAGGCGCCGCCGCCGCAGGGATGGACTGGCAGCTGGCCGCCTGGCGGTAACGTCCCCTTTCCTCCAGGCTATCCAGGCCCACCCCCGATTCCCGGCGGGACGGCAGCACACCCACGCTGGAACGCCGGATATTGGCAGTACAACCCGCTTGCGAACATACAAAACCAACAACAACCGTGGGCACCCGGCGTGGGATGGTTTCCGCCGAATTTCAACCCTTACAAGCGCGTACCGAAACCGCCCTCGCCGAGTTATTGGAACACGAAGCTGTCAGACAATGGATTGGGTCTTGAAGGAATGGTCAAGAGGTGCGTCGAGGTTTCCATCATGGCTCGGTGGCCCGGTGCCTAGACCAAGGTAGATTGCACGCTGACGAGGGTCGCTTTGTTTGTTTTTTCTTGTTTGCAGGAAGGACCCGTCAGAGCATAATGAAGACGGACAACATACACCTTGGATATGGAATCCACCAAGTTTACTCGAGACTGGGGATCGTGCGACTCCCACACGAGATTTTAACCCTCGTAGGACTGGATCGGTGGATAACAGCCTTCACAGCGTATCCACTCCCACGCGAGATTATGGTCAGAGCAGTAGAGGCTCATCACAGGAGAGTTCGAGTGCTCAAGCCCACAACCAGACACCGGAAAGGAGATCTTCGTCTTCCATGCGGGGCAACTACTTTTACGGCTCCCAAGATAATTCTACCATTCCTACTGGACCAGCAAGACACACTTCTGACCCCTCCGATATTAGATCCGGTCAGAGTGGAGGTGGCTTCGCTGGTCCATCCACTTCAAGTCAACGCTCCGTTGGCCAAACTGACCCCTGGCTTAATAGGGCCCGATCGCAGCCTCCTGCTGCGAACGAGGTACCGCCATACCCAGCACCTACGCCGACAATCCCCAATAGTCGTTCTACTTCAACACAACAAGTCTCGTTCACTCAGGAACCCGAGACATTCACATCTAGGGGAGACCTTCACCCAACATTCTCGTCAAGTATCATCCGCACTCCGACGCACTACCAACAACCTCGTCGTAGTACTGATGAGCTACATTCCAGTTACCACTCTCGTTCGCCGTCCTCTGCGGGTCACTCCTCGACGCCTTCACACGGACCACCTGTTACTGAGCCTCTGACCAGACAGTCCTCGTTACCCAACGCATCTTCGTCTAGCCGAGACATGTACGCCAACTTCACAGAAGACTTGTCCAACTCCCTGAACGCGAGCACGTCCTCCCGGCCCCGGTCCTCTGGCCCCACCGCTGGCTCGCTCGCACGTAGCCGGACCGAACCCATCATCGCCAACCTCACCACGATACACGAGTCCTCGTCCTCCCTCTCGAGCGGCGAGCTCTTCCTAGCGCCGTTGCGCGATTCAGCCAGTGCTAGTCCAACGGATTCGTCGCCAGATCCTTCCCCGCGTCGAAGGGACAGACGTACGTCGCCCTACGGCAGCTCACCTGAACAGTCCCCGCTGTACCGCGACCGTCGCCCATCGCCCTATGCGCCGAGCAGACATGCCCATTCTCATTCTCAGTCGCCCTCGCCCTCGCCACACGCGCGCACGCGCGATCCGTATGCCGCCGCCCAGGGCAGCAGCAGCGCATCGGGGAACAGGCGCGAGAACCCGCTCCCGCCGCCCCCCGTCGAGCGTGCGAACCTGGAGGCGTCGCGACCGCCTATCCAAGAACCCTCGCCACCACGTTATGCGCGCAAGGTGCGCATGGGGTTCTGGAATAGGCGGGGCGACCACCTCACGCGGAACTCGTGCGTCGTGTATGCGCCGCACCACCGTGCGTACCCGGAGGAGCTCCGGGACTATCCGGATGAGCGGGAGGGGTACAGGGACCAGTTTGGGTCGTTTGTTCCGTGGAGAGAGGAGCGGCCAGAGTTGCCCGCTTCGTTGCCGTATCATGGGAGAGCACCTGCGCAGCCTTATGATACTGTGAGTCATCTACTCTGTGGTGTCCCTTTTTTCGTTGGTTTGTGTTGCATGATGCTCATCTTTGCTTGTCCAGTTTTTGGTCTATGCCTATCTCCAGTGACTCGAATGCTACGTCCGCATTCAATGCATCAACACATGTATTTATCCGAATGCTATCTATGGAAGATTTGAGGATACCGAATGTCGAAAGAAAAGTTTCGACCGAGAGAAAGAACAGATGCATATAAGTAACCCATAAATAAGTAATGGATGAGTTGGTACACTACAGAAGTACTGCAAGCAAATTCGTACAACAACAACGAAAAGGAAAAGGAAACGGAAACGGAAACGGAAACGAAGAAAGAAAAAGAAAAAGAAAAAGAAAGAAAAAAATCATGAGTCATGGAGCACGGTGAGAGATGAAAGATGATGACACTTAACGAACAACAGATCCCACGCACGCGAGCGAAAAAAAAAAAAAAGGAAAATCAAAGTCCAATACTGCCATGTTGAGCGCGCATATGGTCGTAGATGCCCTGGCCTCTCGGGAACGTTGCCAAACACTCCCAACAAATGTGCGTCTGGCAGCGTGTGCATGTCATATGGTTGCATCCCTCGCTGCGCTCGATGGGTGCTTTGCAGCCCGGACAACTCTTGACGTCGTGGTTCGACGTCCATTCGCTGAAGAGCTTGTCGTCCGCGACGTCGCGCTCCTCGCACGTCATGTCATCGTGGTACTCTATGCGACACGACGGACATATCCGAACGAGACACGAGGGACATTGCAAGACCGAGTTTGGCGGAGCGGAGCGATACACTTGTGTGCAGTCGGGCGTGGGACAATGATGGAACTCGTCCGGTCGACTGTGAACGTACACCCAGAAAGCGGCCTCAATGACCGCGCTGAAATCGGCCGCGGACAGAAGTTTCCGCGATAGCCCAAGGGGGATGCATTCTGTGCAGGCGGCGTCGTTCCCGAGGCACCTAAGGGGGAACGTCTTGTTCTCCACCGCCGAGGTGAGGTAACCGGTGAGACAGGTACGGCACCACTGGTGACCGCATGCAAGTGACACGGGTACGATCGCTTCGCCGAAGCATACAGGACAAATGGCGTCCGATGCGCGGACCTCATCGCCTTGTCGGCTTTGTGCATCCTGGACGGCCTTGCACGCCGTCCGAAACGCCAAATCATTTCCCCGAACGACGAGGATCCGTTCTCCAAAGTCCAAGATGCAGTTTTCGGAACCGAGGAGCTCTTGCAGAGTAGAGAGCTCGGCACTGCAGAAGACGCTCAGAAGTTTTCCGGAGAGCGGGATCTTCCAAAATTGCTGTGCCTTGAGCTCCATAACCTTGCGTACGATGTCTTGGCGAGCACGGTGCCTCATCACGATGGGCCCCCACAACGAGATTATTCGTCTGGTGTTTTGTACCTGTATCTGGACCCCGGGGTACTGGGCCTGCAGCTCATCGATGTAGATATGACCAGCCTTGGCGATAAGGAAGTCATCCCATAGAGGCTTCTTGTCGAGTGTGATAGTTTCGCCTTGGAGTAATTGCTCGAACTCGTATTTGAGGATGCTCAACAGCTCGGGCCGTTCGCTGCACACCTTGATGTATGCTGGAGTGTCATCGGTGGCATTTTCTTTGATTCTCTCTCTGATAGAGACGCTGGGGCCGTATCTGCGTTGCCACGACCAACGAAGCCATCCAATGTCTTCGCGCATTTTCCTGTAACTAGTTGCGCTCAACACATGTGACACGCTGACGACGTGGCGGCAGGAGAGGGTTGTGTGCCCTATAGCCTTCGGACGTCGACGATCCATATCATCTTGAGCAGCACGAGCTTCTGCAGGGGACGTGAAGCGAGCCCAGGCCTTGACCAGCCCGTCCCTGTAGGGAGCAGGGATGATATCAAAGCCGGTGACCGTTCCGTACTCTTCTAATCTGGAGCGAATGGAGTTGATCGCTTTGTCAAGGGACCCGTAATTTGGTCGCCCCAGCATGACCGCCTTTGAGTTGGCGAACTTGCGTAGATCTTGTTCCTTCACGCTTGCGGGAAGCTGCTTGAAAATGACGTTGTAGGCGCCGACGCAGGGTAGCCCCTCGTACAACTGGGCGGACACAACCAAGTACTCCATCGGAAATCCGTTCAAAGAGTCCATGGCGGCCTTTGCCTCTTTCAACGTATCATAGCCAGCGTAGCCGACTCGAAACGGACACTCCCATATGAGCTGAACATCCGTGTCTGTGAGAACCGTGCCACCACTGATCGAATTGTTGATTGCCATTTTGGCAATGACCGTTCTTTTGGCAAACTCGATTCCGTTGAGGTCCGCGACGGCTTTGATCGCATCCGCTGCAGAGGCGAATTGAACCTTGACTGTCACCGGCTTTCGCGATGACGACTGGGGAAGATGGAGGTTGTCCACTTTGTACGGGCCAAGCAACTCGTTCAATGCGGCGGACGTGACCGTGTCGGCGATATTCCCTAGGTGTACCCACCGGCTCTCGAAGCCCGTCACCACCTCTCGAACCTCGAAGCCTTGATCGAACCGTACTTTAATGTGATCCGAGATGGTAGTGCTGTATAGCGGTTCGGGTCTCTGTGGGGGCTCGGTATTCCCGTTGGGTGGTGGGTCATGCTTTCGAGGTATCGAGTTGTTTTTTTGGTCAGATATATGAACGGGTGTTTTGACGGTGCCAGACGAACATGGCTGGGCCGAAAGCGGCTGCGTTGGTCGCGTTTCTGCTTTGGCAAGCTAGCGGGATTGCTCAAGATGTGATTCAACTCGTTTCGGAGATTGCTTACCTGCGGTCGCGGAGGGTGGAGGTATGAACACGGAACCCTGGGGCAGGGGAAACCATTCATCCAGTTCCGGCAGATCGGAAGAGACTTTCTGCGATGCTGTGGAATTTTATTCGAAACGTTGGTGTCAACAGACTGTCATAGTACTTCGTGTCAGAACAATGCATCAAGGTTGAATCAAGAACTTACAGTAAATGTGGTATCGCTAAAAAGCACGGAGGAGCCGCCTGACAAGTCCTCGGACAAGGAACTAGCCGAGGTCGAAGGAGAACGAGGAACAGGTTGTGTATCTTTACTGGCGGGTAGCTTGACAGTATTGGGGGTGGCTCCGGGCGGTGGTGGGGAAATTACTCGGCTTGCAGCCACGGGACCATTGTAACGCTCGAAACTGGAGTCTTCCACTGCTTGATTGGGACGGCGCCCACCATGTACAGGTTTCTATACAAGAGTTGAACAATCGGCGGAATGACAGTGAGGAGGTTGAGAACTCACTGTTGAACCACGAGTACGATTGGGGTGTCTAGTTCCACGACCGCTCGGTCTCGATAAGCCGGGCGGGGGTGGCAAGTTCACACTGAGCTTTCCAGGCGGGTCAACCAGGGCGCTTGCATGTGATGGAGTACGTGAGACGACCTCTGGTGGGCGAGGTGATTGTGCACGATCGACAGTGCGCTGTGTTGGCGTTGATGACAAAATCTACGTGAAATCAGCGTTTGGTCTTGCAAGCCATTGCAATGCTAATGTACATTATCTTGATCCAGTTTAGGTTGATTAGGCTGAGGTTGTATTGGTACAGGCGGTGATGAGATAGGGGTACAAATGGGCTGAACGCGAGATAAGTTACAATCCTTCTGTAACCGAATGCACTTACTTGGGAAATGGACACGGGTATGACTGGGCAAGTGATGGGGGGTTGCCGCTGGAGTGGTTCAAGAATTTGCTGCCTCAATTGTGCGTTGAGAAGCTCGTTCCCCGAGCATGCTGGCATCGTAGGAAGACAGGAACCGATAACCTCAGAACATGGTCTGGGGAGACTTAGCGAGATTGTTCTACAGTCAGGGTTCTGGACGACTCGCCTAGGCGCTGGGTTACAGAACCCTTGGGGTGCTACTCTAGGCATCATTGGTCGGTTTTGAAATCGGGGTGATATTGGGGCGGGGTAACGGTGAGGTGGATTGTCTCGATGGATGGCATTATTCCGACCCGTTGGCTGGAGCCGATAATATGTGTGAGCTGATTGCAAGCTCAACACAGACGCACATACCTCTGCAAACCTGGGCTTACTTTGGCGAGGAACGTTGTACGGTCGTTGCAGATCGCAGTGCTGGTCTGCGTTTCGTTGGGGCTCTCCGGCGACGAGGGTAGAGTCACGAAGAATGCCTTTTTTGAAAGAGTTGCCTTGCGGGAAGGCTTGAATCAACTCATTTGGCGGAGGTGGGTTGAGAGAGTCAAGCAGGCTGAATGGATTGTGATTTCTCGGTCCAGCACAAGTCATTGGTATAGTTGTGTCAGAGACTCTGGGAAAAAGCGAAAAAAGAGAACTCTTTGGGCGCTGCTTATACTTAAGGGGAACTCAACCGCAAACCTGCCCCACCCCAAATAGCCACATAAACAACCGTCAAGTCTTCGCTTCCCTGCATTCCAGATCTAGGAGCGAATACATATACTCCACAGGATCGACCATAACAATTGTCTTTACAATTGACATCAAAACACACATCGATGGCATCTACACAATGGCGCGGATCAAGCGTCCACAGGAAAACATCTACACAGAGCAAAGCGAAACCATCGACTCGTTCCATCGGCGGGTGCAAGTACCAATAAAGGGAATTCTGCGAGCGGTGGGTTCAGGGTTTGCGATCTCCCAGCGCAAGGACGAGAAAGGTAGTATCAAAGCCATCCGGCGTTCTCGCTTGGCCGACAAAGTCGATCTGGTATCCGGGAGTATCGCGGGCGAAAAGATCGTTGGGGCAGCCTGGTTCTCGGTCTCGCCGGTCGATGGGCGAGTGGTTTGATGTCCATTTCCAAAGTGGTACCCCATGTCTGTGTACCAACCTCTCGATCGCCAGGCGCTGTTCGCAGGGTAAAGGGTGGCCACCCTCTGGCGTTGACAAGTATGAAAGTGCTCTGGGAGGAGATAAGGTGAAGCATATTCAAGGGCTGTTTCTGAGACTGTTACCACAAGTAGCGAAACGAGGAAACACGTCCCATGCCAGAGAGCATAGACAATACGAAAAGTGAGGTGCAGCGAGTGAGAATTGATCATAGAGTTGAGAAGGGACATCCCTATGCCGTAGAGAGAAGTCCAAGTGCGACACAAGAAAACTGAAACACACCAACCAGGGAAAAGCTGGAGTAATGAGACCAGTACAGCCTTCAGCCATTCCGAACTGGGAGCCCGGGTAAGGCTTTCCTTCAGTGCAGATGTCGTCCGATTAATCGACGCAATCTCGGCATGTGTTGTCTCCGTAAGCAAGTGAACGGTCTCCACGAGGTGAACTATCGAAACCATGGTGTCATCCTGGATAACCTGAGCAGCTTGCGCCTGCACAAGGGAAGCTTTAAGCAATTTCGACGCATCCTCCACGACCCCCACGAGTTGCTGTAGAGACTGAGGGGAAACGTCATATCATGGCAGAAATTGGAAAGGAACACAGTCCTGACATTTTGCATTGCGGAAAGGCCGCCCTCCATCCAGCCCACTCGACGCTCTAGGTGCGCCTGGGGATTGTGTCAAGCTACCGGGACTCATCGTCAAGGGTGACTACACACAGCCAGATCTATGTTTCGGAGGCTTTCATCCTTAATCAAGGCAAGTGCTGTGCCTATTTCAAACGTGATGGATGATTGGATGGCAGGAAGAAGCCCGCGGAGATGGTCGGAATGCTAGATAAGTTGCAAATCGTGAGTGGCCTGCGACTGTGAAGATGTCGAGGACACACATCGCGCTCCACGTTTTCAAGCATGCTATAAAACTTTGAACGATAAGCCTCGCAGCACGAACATCGATGAGAATGCTGTGATACTTTTGTCAAGATCTCTCCATGATTAATGCGATCTCGGTCCTCGATCTTCTGGATCGCATCCTGCACCTCTACGAGAAGCTGGAAGGTGTCAATATCCAGGGAAAAAGTATAACTAAATGGATACCGATTGGGAGTTGTTGAGGATGGCCATGGCTAGTATGTCCGAGGTGTCCTTCATTCCAGTGGACGCCAAGCGCAATGCCTCTAGCATATCACGCACATTCTATGCGAGATTCGTCACCCAAGCTCATAACGAACAGCTGTGTAAAGGTGACGACGAATTCGCACCTCGGCCGTCTTTGCCCATAGCTGTTGTGTCGTCCTGGAACCTTTCTCTCGCTCCATTAAAAATCGTACGAAGATTGCTTTCTCTTCGGTGATATTTCTATAAATATCTTTTGCGGCGTCTATGCATTAATTTCGTGAAGTGTACGGTAATAACGGAGTGTATGAGGCGTTACCGATGTCAATCCATCTTCTGAATGTAAAGCAAAGCTGGGCTGGTGGCGACCATCAGACGAATCACGTCCGTGGGTGTCACGTTTCAACCTACGAATTTCACGAAGGTAGCCAGAATAGCTCGACCAAAATTGAGCGCTTCGAGAGAGGGCACTGTTCAGTAACATCAACACGTCTTCCGCCGATCAAAGAATATTTGCGTACTCGACACATCTGGCTTGCGCCTGAGGAGTTGGTAGAGAAGGTTTATGACCGACCCCTGCATACGCAGCACACTCCATCGGTGGCAAATAGTGCCGTGCGGTGGCGAGTTCACACATGGTCATGCCAATAGCAGCTTATATGCGCAATTAGATAGCACGAATGTGACCCGAAAATTGATGTATGCGAGTACCCTGGATACGCTCTTGTTCGTCCATTCGGAATTCCTCACAACGGGCTTTCACCGAAGTTATGGCATCTTGGAAGCAATCAGGCTTCCGTTGATACGACTGAAGGGCATCTTTGGACGCTGTGAGAGACGGGATCATGGAACGGCGTTTCGAAGTACCTTTGCTCATGAAGAGGGCATCTATGCCAATCTGTGAAAGTTCGGCTCCGCGTCGCCGTTTTAGCCTACGGGTCGAGCGATAATGAGATCTACGTTACCATCAGAGATGTTTGGGGGAATGTCTTCTGTAATCCCCGGTTCAGGGTTCGGCGGCGTTTGATGGGTGTTCCAGGACCACGCCAAGCAGCGGCTGATGTGATTGGAAACGAACAGTATGAACATGTACCGCATCATTCCGCTGTCAGTCAAGAATGGAACGTTCGTCTTTGCACCGCGGCGTATGTTGGTCGGAAGAGAGGATAGAGTCCGGGTCCGGATTATTATCCCTGAGGAGTTATGGAGACAGCTCGTTCAAGTTGAGGCGTGCAGTGCTGAATTAAAGTTCAGCGTGCGTCTACGAGGTGACAAAGAAGCTCTGATGTGTGGCACATCCAAGGCGCGTCTTCTCCACTAGGATAGCCTATACTAAGTAGTTAATCCGAGTCCAATGATCATATGGGGAATGGCTGCCAACTAAGCATGATGGGCCTGATCGATAATTGGTTACAAAAACGGCCAACAGATAGCGGAGGGCGATAGTCAGCAGATAGCGCGTAGCAGGGGAACTGGAATGGAATGGACGATACATCTACGCACAGTATGGCAAGCCACGATTGTCAAGCAGATCGTTGGTTGTCACACTTGTAGCAACGGGGGATGATCTGCCAAATCACAGATCCCAAGAAGCTCCCCAAAAATCAAGAAGAAGAAGAGCTTCTAGATGAAAGTTACATTGAGACTTGCTGACACAGATGATGCTTTGCTGCCGTAGGGCACACACCCCCCTGGTGAGACCGCTGACGACACAGATAACGCTGCCATTCTACACTGAGACTCGTGGAAAATGAAGAATTCCGTCGTATACAATGATCCGAGAATGGGACCATCAAAAGACTCGGGACTGAGAGTACAGGGTTACTTGTATGTCAGTGCGTAGGCGTAGACGTCTCGGTAGAATCGTTCAACGCGACAGCTCACGTCACGTCTTCGAAGCAGGTGTGTGACAGTGGGACAACCTGCACAAAAGTTGCGCGCTCCATTTCCGGGATGAATCTGTCAAGTTTTCTGGTATTGGGTGCAGAAACAAAAAAAGGAGAGAAAAAAAATCTGTTCCTGTGTGTTTCATGTGCCGGACTCGGAACCCCATCGACGCTTGAATGATCGGGTATGACCGGTCGACCACAGCGAATGCCCGAGGCCCCGAGTTGACTTGTTTTCCTTCAGCATGGGCACCCATAGGAGCCAAACAGGCACCAGGCTGTCGACGACAACCTCACCAAAGTTGTATCCAATGATCCAACGGCGAGTGCTAGTGGTATGAGGATTTTTTATGGCCGAAATGCCCGAGGGTCTTGGCGACTTAGACGGTATGTGACACAACATGCGTTGGTACTTGCGTTGGTATGTTCACAGCGTCATGTATTCCGCAAAGCTTGTGACCAAGGACGCTTATGAGATCGGCAATGCGAGATACTCACTGCACGAGACTAAAATCTTTGTGTAGGTCCCATCGCATCACAGGCACTGCCTACCAATCCACTGGGTCGGCAATTTCTTGAAAGACCTGAGTGAGGACAACCTGGGATAAAGGACAACCTGGGATAAACGCAGGAGACCAAGATCATTCTTGTCGATGAAATGACGGTCGGCTCCGAGGGGCCTCACTCTCGTTTTTTACTGCTGACGAGCTGAAGCCTCAGATTGCCAAGCGCTTCAGCTTATAGTCAGTTCTTACCATTACCCCGGGAAACCTGAGTCGTTGCCTGTCGTTTTCCGCCAGTTTGACAAGATAATCCCCTAGCTCTGCAGTTCATTTGCCACAGATATGACACTTCGTAGGTTATTTCGTTCCTACTAACGATCCATAGATCACCCATGTGATGAGTCAGAAAGTCCTGAGTCATCCAGTCTCACTAACAATCCGGCTCTTTCAGACCGAAAGAGAACGCACCGTAACCCATACATTGCCCCTGTCCCTTCCTCGAGTTACCGAGCAACGTCTTATGTTTTTTTTTGTTGTTCAAAACTTATGTTTCACGGAGAACGGTTCCACCAAGTATGTTCCACGTGTTAATTACTTCCGGGACCCTAATAAGATGATGATCGAACGCAGCTAGGAACCGGGTGGTCACACTCCGCAAGACCTCGCCATGCGGCTATGGGGATCAGCAGTGTCGCTGGGGTGCAACTTTCGCGGGTGTGGCGCACCTCCATTTGGGTGGCGCGTCTCCGACTTCCACCGTCCTCCGAGTCGGTATGTCGCGTGGTCCATTTTCTTCGGCTGATACTTTGAAACAGGGCAGGTACCGGAGTCTGGCGGCAGGGAGAGTTCAAGCCCAGTCAACGTGGCACCAGCGTTTAGATTGATTGACTTGGCACCGGAAGATCGGTCGATGGCTTGGTTCTATTGGGGACATGGAAACGCGTCAAATTCGTTTCCCCCCAAACAAAGCGGAGACTCAACGTTCAACGGCCGGATCAATCACCGGTGGGCGATTTGCACGTGGTCATCGTATGGAATTGAATATATCCTTAAGCCTTGTCTAATGATAATGAGCCATGATGTCATGGTAGGTATTACGAGGTGAAATATTGAATGCTAGCGGTAATACACTGAGAAGGGGAAGAAAGGGATTGATCATTAAAGGTTGTTGTCCGTGAAAGATACGTAAATCGTTCTGGGTCGTGTAATAGCTGGGTCAGAGTGTAAGGGTGGGCTAAAGCAAGAAATAGAAAAAAAGGAAAGGAAAGGAAAAGAAATACATAATTCAGCGACGATCTTCGTTGCGGGCTTTTCGAACGCTGAGAGCGCCAGCGGCCAATTTCTGCTCCCAAAACAAGTGTCCTTCTCCCTCAACCCACTCTCCTGTAACGGAATCCCTCTCAAAGTCACCATCTCGGTAGCCGTAGCGTTGTTGCAATAGACGCAGGAGGGGATTCCGCAAAGCGGGGTCCATACGGACAGTTTCCCCTGGGTGATAGCTGCCCACTCCATGGCGGGATAAGCTCTCTTCGAAGAGGGCTTCTTCGTAGGTACAGCCACAGTTAAGACAGCCTGGTGGCGCCATGCGCGGGGGGTACGCTCGGCGTTCGCGTCGAGAATCATGCCACGAACAGAGAGCATTCCCAGCGCGGTTCAGAGAGCAAAAGAGCCGTATACGAGCGTCCGTGCGTGCCTTCCATGACATGTGGATGGACGAAGGGTTTGGCGTGTTTTGGGGGGGAAGGGAGGGGAGCGGAGAATTTTTGGAGTGGCTCATGGTGGATTCAGTAGGACTCCCCCGAGCAAGTTCGCTCTCCAGCTCTTTAATGCGGAGTCGACTGTGGTCGTTCACGAGCTCGAGCTCTCGCACCTTCTTCCGCAAGATCCTGATCTCGTCCTCCATGGAATCCCGAGAAGCGAGCGAGGGCGAGGGCGTCGAATGATTTGCGTAAGGTCGTGGACTAGGAGCGTGGATGAGGGGATGTGAGTATGCGAGATCTGAGTGGCCCGACGTCTGCCGCTGATGCATCGGCGATGCGCGGTATGGGTGGAAAGAGTGGTGTGGCGTAGGATTCCGCAGTTGGGGTGGAATGTCCAATTCACCAACGGCGCCGGATAGACTGGAGGTTGCACTCATGCTCGAGACATAAGCACTTGGGAGAGCATAAGGGGATGGCATGGGGCGATATTCGTCCATTTCTCCGGGTCGGGGATGCATCTCCACGACAATTTGTACGGGGTACCATTGCTAGGCCCATCAGTGGTTGATGTGCATCCATCAACCCAGCGATGGCTTGTCAAGGGGCACAGCCTGCGCTAGCCGAGGCACGAGGCGACATAAGATCCACGTCACACGGCCGTTTCGGGAGCAGAAACGTTTACATACTGCATGGCCACTTACCGTGAATCGCGGAAGACGAGCGCCGCAATCCGGGCTGATCAGACGGCGTTCGATGTTGACGACAGGCCTATTACGTACGTAATTATCGCCAGGACAGTCTCCGTGGCAATAAGTACCACCTGACCCCCGAGTTGCGACCACGTTTGGACTTGGGTTTATCCCCCAGCTGCTATCTTCGACCGGGGTTTATCCCATAGCCGCTATCAGGGGTCGTGGTAGACCCCCCGAACGAACCCCGAGTCGCAAAGATCTCATCAGTCTACAACTAGAAAATGTTCAAATCTATAGATAGACAGCAGAAACAGGAACTCCGGGGTTGAGACTGCCTCGAGGAACGTCGTGTATCATGAAACATGCGTAACCAATCAAAACAAGGTCCTCTCGCAACCACACCTCTAGAAGACCGCGGAGAAATGGAGACACGTATTTCCCCCAAATATTTGCCATCATGGCTCAGACTTGCTATACAAATCGACATCTCGCCAAGGTTTTCCTTTGATGAGCGAGCTGTTCCACGGGTAGTAAGCAATCCTGCGACTAGTCGTTCGGCAAAGCGCGGAGGACGAACCTCGACCCATCTGGTATCTCAATTTCACCTGTCTTCGCATCTACGGTGATGTATCTAGTGATCTCTACAGCAGGTCGATGGGGACATCTAGCACCATTGGACTTTGAGCTCTCGAATCCCGGAGACAAACGCTAACCAACATTCTAAAGATACGCGAGAACGGAAAGCAATGGGTACGAATTTCCCCACTTGAGACTTTCTCAGGCTCGCAAGAATATTGGACTAGACGATGCCCCGAAAGTTGTGTGGTGTGTGACATTTTGCGGTTTCGAGAGGGCACGTACCTATCTCGAGTAACTGGCACTTGGAGTGTGGTACCGAGGAATGGTCTTGGGATTTTGGGCTCATGAATGAGGACCAACTTGGATGACCTCTGGCCAGCAACGGTACGTCATTCAATGAAGGGGTTCACAGTACCGTCGCAGTTGCACAAGTGGACTTGAATCTGGCAAAGATATTCTCAAGACGAGGACCCTGGTTCCCACGGACGGCCACGTGAGGCGAGAAATAAAAGTGGCGTCGAAATCGCCTGGAATTTCAGCTTGTTCTGCTTTTCTTCCCTCACCATCCCCCCAAGAGCACGTAAAACATGGTCTACAAAGTCGCAGGTACGCAGTGGACTCCATCCCCGACGACTGAGTTGATATCTAACGCGCGATCCTTAGATATCTCTCTTGCTGCCTTTGGCCGCAAGGAAATCCAGATCGCAGAGGTAGGCCCCAATCCTGCCACGCGGTAACAGTTATTTACATGGATTGTAGCATGAAATGCCCGGACTCATGTATATGCGGGCCAAGGTAACCCATCGCGAGCGTTGTGTGCCACTCAACATCGCTGATTACTGTACGTAGTATGGCGCTTCCAAGCCGTTGACTGGTGCCCGGATCGCAGGTTGCCTTCACATGTACAACCAAATTCCCTAAACTACTCTTAATTGCTAATTGTCTGCTTTAGGACGATCCAAACAGCTGTCTTGATCGAGACTCTCACTGCTTTGGGTGCCGAGGTTACTTGGTCGTCCTGCGTGGGTTTCTCCGGCGTATCATTGGTGTTCGCTTCTGATTTTTTGTTTAGAACATCTTCTCCACCCAGGATCATGCCGCCGCTGGGTGAGTGTAAACTAAATCGTTCCCTTCTGTAGCATATAACCAGGTATCTCTAGCATTGCTGCCACGGGTGTTCCCGTGTTCGCCTGGAAGGGCGAGACAGAGGAAGAGTATGTCTGGTGCATTGAACAAACTCTTGCTGCTTTCCCCGGTGGCAAGAGCTTGAACATGATCCTGGACGATGGCGGTGATCTTACTACCCTTGTTCACGAGAAATACCCCCACTACTTGAAAGGTAAGCGTCCTTGCGATCCGACGCAACCAGTGGATTTGATAAGCTATTCAGATATCCGAGGTCTATCTGAGGAGACTACCACCGGTGTCCACCATCTTTACAAGGCTTTCCGTGAAGGCAAGCTCAAGATTCCCGCTATCAACGTCAACGACTCTGTCACGAAGTCCAAGTTCGACAACTACTATGGATGTCGCGAATCTCTCGTCGACGGTATCAAGCGTGCCACAGATGTCATGCTTGCTGGAAAAGTTGCTGTCGTTGCGGGCTTTGGTGATGTTGGCAAAGGCGTAGGTCTTGCCGATGTAGGATGGATGCCATTGATCCTGATTGGGTGTTGCAGTGTGCCGAGTCTCTTCGCTCTTACGGTGCTCGTGTGTTGATCACGGAAATCGACCCCATCAATGCTCTGCAGGCTGCCATGGCTGGCTATGAAGTCACCACCATGGAGGACGCTGCTCCTCGCTCCAACATTTTCGTAACCACCACCGGTAACCGTGATATCATCACTGCTAAGCACTTTTTGGCGATGCCCGAGGATGCTATCGTCAGCAAGTTCGTGATTTCGTGCTGCCGGTGTTGGTAAGATTGCTGATTTTATCGTAGCATTGGCCACTTTGACGTTGAAATCGACGTTGCATGGCTGAAGGCAAATGCAAAGGATGCAGTGAACATCAAGCCTCAGGTTGACCGCTACACGACGCCTTCAGGTCGTCATGTCATCCTTCTCGCCGAAGGCCGTCTTGTCAACTTGGGGTAGGTCACTGGTAGAATGAGTAAGCGTCTCGTGCTGACAGAACATTGATAGTTGTGCTACTGGGCACCCTTCGTTTGTGATGTCTTGCTCGTTCACCAACCAGGTCTTGGCTCAGATCGCTTTGTGGACGAGCCCTGGCAAGTTTGCTGTTGGCGTGCATATACTGCCAAAGGAACTAGACGAGGAGGTTGCCCGTGCCCATCTCGAACAACTGAATGTCAGGTTGACCGAGCTCTCACCTGAGCAATCCAAGTACCTTGACATCCCTGCTCAGGGCCCATACAAAGCCTCACACTACAGGTAAGATGATGATTTACTTGTTGGCAATCGCTAATCTGGGTGATAAAGGTACTAAACGCGTGTCATGTTGCATGATGGCCTCAACGTGCCCTCGCTGATATGAGAGGAACGGGACCTTCAACGTCCTATAGGGTTTGGATGTAATGTATTGAAGAGTCTTGCATGCTCTTTGTGAGGGAGGCAGACGAAAAGGCTGGCTTGAGGATCACGTCCGGGTTGGGTCCGTTGTTCGAGAGGGACTCGGGGACGGTTGGTCGTGCAGCTACGGGCCTCAACGTGCCCATTGTTGTTACAGTATCGTGTATGCAAATCCAGTGGAAGTTATCAGCGTGTGCCGTGGATAAAAGTTTGGAAGGCAGGGACTGGGTCCATCGTCTCGTTCTCGATGGACAAAAGATTATCCCTTGGCGGACGCAACTGTGGGCGGGAATATGGGAACGGTGCAAAGAACGCGGCTGGGAACATCCCCACGGGCTGGCCTGGATGTGATACCGTGGATACACACTGGGTACTGTGGTGACCTGCCAGTGTAAAGTGAGGAGATGGCTATGATGAGTCTGGGATACGGAGGCGTGGGAGGTGAAAATGGATCGGGGTAGATCTACCAAAGTGGTGATTAGCTAATATTACAGAGTGAGTAGGAGGTGACGCGGAGTGCGACGTGGCTGACGCTGTTCCCGAATGGTCTCGTCCGCTCGCAACCCAAACGAATCCTACGCTCAGCGTGCAAAAAAGGCGAGTACGTCTTCCATCTCGCGAACGACACAACAAAAGCAGCAGCAACCAACAAGCCATGCTGTCTCCACACCTTCGTCCTCCTTAAAACCCCCACGGGTCAACGTTTGGGCGGAGCGCATCAGGGAACAACAGGCGCACGCTACTCCTCAGCCTGCCCAGATGCCCCGTCAGCGCGCGACCTCTTCGCCCCAGCTACCCCGCGATGACGCGATCCAGCCCCGATCGCCGCCGCCGGGTCTGCTCGCCATCCTCGATCAACAGGACAAGCACGATCCCTTCGTCGTACGCGTCCCGCCACATCTCTCCCGCCAGTCCTCCTCCAGCACAAATCCCCTCCCCAGCGCCGACCCCAGCGCATGGCCCCACCTCTCCAGTGCTGACCCGCACAGCAATGCCTCGTCTGCTGGCCATGCCTCCCCCTTCCTCTCTGCCGTGCCCTCCAGACAGAGTATGTGTTTGCCCTTATTTGCCCTATGACACCTCTCGCCTCACTATCTGCCATTAGATAGCACCGCTTCTTTTCGGCACCATGCTTACTCCCCATCCGGCTCCGTGCGCTTGTCCCGCGTACAAAGCTCTTTCTCTCAACACTCCCACTCCGCCTCCCAATCCAGAGCTCATAGTAGATCCGGTAGCTCTGCCTCCAGTCCACGTTTGCAGATCCGTGGCCGCACGTTGCCACAAGACGATCCTCTTCCCCCTGATATCAGATTAGACCACCAACACCGGAGATCCTCAAACAAACGTTCTAGTCCTGCACCACCCGAACCTCCAAATCACATATCAACTTCGTTCCAGATCGATTCCGTCCCTCCCCTACTAGACCCCCCCTACTACCCACACCCTCTGGTACCTCCATTGCAAGACATGGCCCCTCGCTATACACACAGTTTTGTTCCCCAGTACGCTCTCCCTTCACAATTCACACCTACTCATGTCCCAGGTCATATATCCCCTCCGTACATTCCTCATTCCGGCCAGGGTACGCCCCCTTACCCCCATTATCCACCCTACCCTACCTACATGTATGGACATCACTCATTATTCTGGGGCGATATTCCTCCACCCAATCATTTTCAAAATCAACCTCCAATCCCGTCCACTCACGTTAATGCTTCTGAGCATGCTGTCCCGCATAAGATGGAATTCGGTTCCATATCGCCCACCATTACGGCAGAATCCGGTGCTTCGAAACACCCAGAACAAGCCCAGAATGGTTGGCAGCCGAGATCATCCAAAAGCGTCGTATTTGGCACCATAAATCTTGCGGAGTCTCAAGACGACCCTCGCGCTTCGCCGACCAACGAACGACAGCGTACAGACGCCGCGGTCGGGCATGCAACAGAGCAGTTTGCTACTTTCTCGATTGGTGTGAACCCAGATGAGCCTGGGCCGTCGCGGCTTGCGAGTCGCAAGTCATCTGTCCGATCACTGTCCAGGACACCCTCCTCCCAGCCTACTACCGATGATGGTACAAAAGATGCCAACGTTGCACCCCCACCGTCGCGAGAGGTCAATGGGATCAAGAAACCATTCAAGTGGGAGTTTGGCACCACTCTTAGCGCGGATCTCGACGAGCCGCGACCTCCATCATCATCGCCCTCGCCGACATCCCCTCCACTGAACCACCAAAGCGAGTCCGGTGCAGAGAATGCCGACGATCAACCAGATCTAGTCAACGTTCCGCCTTCACACGACGCATCCCGAGCTGATCGCTCGACATCTGAGGCGACATCGCCTACGAGCGACGTTTGGGTGGTCAGAGATTACGGGTACGGATTCGGCGACCACAGCGGGTGCGGGAACGCACCCGACGTCGTGCGTTGGGAGATGCGCGAGCGCGAAAAGGAGCGCGTGCGGGAGGGCCGTCGGGAGCGGGAAATGATCTGGGATCAGTATCGTGATAGGAGCTGGGAGCCCGTGCGACAGCCTGGCTGGCGGCACGAGAATGGCGTCGAGGAAGGGAGGGAGGGTTGGGAACAGCAAGCGCATATCGATGCGCCGAGGCATATGCGGCCGCGACGGGGCTCACTCCCTGGTTATGGAGGACACGAGCGAGGTGGGTTTGCCGCTAGGCGAGGGAGAGGATTCGGAGGACGCTTTCATGGTGGCCGCGGGAGGGGGGGCTTTTTCCATCATCAGCGGCCTGGGTCGTATCCGTATGTGCCGCCCCCACCCCCACCCCCTCCGCCATTCGAGGTGCTTCCACCTGCGATCGACATGGTCAATGGGTATGGTCAGCCTCCCTACGTCCCGCCAGAACTTGAATCGTATGAGGCTGTTCATACTGTCCCACAGCCGCGTGTACCGTTCACATCTGCCACTTATTCGGTAGATGCGATGCGGAATTGTTTGTTAGGCCAACTGGAGTACTATTTGAGCCCGCAGAATATGGCACAAGACCTTTACCTCCGGCAGAGGGTGAGTCCTGTCCCATCCCCCCCGTCCCACTTGATGATTCTCTTTTGGTGCCTTTCTTTGACGTTTTTCGTGTGTCGTTGTAGATGGACAACGAGGGCTGGATCCCGATCTCACTATTGGCGTCGTTTAAGCGGGTGCAACAGCTGCAGACGGATGCAGATATTGTCAGAGATGTGCTGAGCCAGTCGGGGATCGTGGAGGTGAGCGGAGATTGGGTGAGAATGGGAAGGAGGCAGTGGGAAGTGTATGTGTTACCGACTGCGCTGAGGAGTGTCGTGACGGGGGTTGACCATGGTGAGGACAAGAGCCCCGGGCCCGGTCCTTACCATGATGATGATGCGTACGCGGAGCTCGGAGACATCGAGGGCGAACATGGGGAGACGGAGGGTGACTGTGATGGCGAGGACTGTGAGGGGGATGACGAGGATGACGAGATCGAGTTTGTGATCGGGGAGGAAGCAGAGGGATCGTGGATGCCTGTGCCGGAACGCAAGCAGTGATCACGTCCTTCGTATCATTGCTCTACCGCTCACTTTCCCTTTCGTCCTCGACCTACAGCCTATGTTTTTGTGCCGATTTTTTTCAGGTCGGAAGAACATTCAATTCGCATTGACCAACATTCACATGATGTACAAAACGGTGACAAGGTTTCAAGTTGCGTGTGTGTATACCCGCGGCAGTCTCCTTCACTTTTTCTTTTCTTCCGTCTTTACATGTCTCTCTTCCCCTCCAATCTCTTTTGCTTGCTCTCTATCTCAACCTCTGGCTCTCACTCACTCACTCACACACAGTCGTATACATGCATAGCTTTTTTGTGGTTTTTTTTTTTTTCATTTACTGTGACAATGTTTTCGTGCTCGGGTCCCGTTTTTGTTGCATGAATATTATTTGAAGACAGTACATAGCAAGACAGGCAATGTAGATGCTCCTGCATTCACCTGAAATAAAAGAATGTTAATTTTTATTTAAAGATAATAATCCTTGCTTCCAGCTCATATTGATGCAAGGGTGGGGGACTCATCCTAGGTACAATGTATGTTGCACCAAAGTCCTCACATGACAAATATGAATTTGCTTCCACTTTCCAGCCAATTCAAACCCTCATCCACAATAAGTCTACCCCGTTGGGGATGTTGTTTACGGGAACAAGTACATTATCAAGTAGGTACAACCCAACCCACCCTTGTAATGTCTTCCGGGAAAGGGTATGCTTTCTTGTAAGGTTTCTCCCATGTCATAATCTGATGATCCTGGCCTGACTGGGCAGTGGGAACCAGATCCATGCCAGCCAGCCCCGTGCGGGGTTTCTGCTGGCCTCATGAGCATTTCCTTGGCAAGTCCACACAGACCTCTATCTATAGTAACATACATACCTCATATTAGTAAGATCTCTACTTATAAGCAAGCTTTCTATCCCCTGGGTATTTGAACTCTGACTTTGGAACGGGCGGCACAGCCACCCGTAGCTGGTTCTGCCAGTGCAACGGGGTGCAAAACGGATGTGGCCCGTTAGTGTCTTAGATTGTGTGGATCGTGGAGGCGTGTTCCTTCTTTCCGATGTCGTCTCCATTTACAACGTTGCTCTTGCACGAGTGCCGAGTTGTAACTGTCGAAGGGCGATTTGCGGAAGATCGTCGTGTTTTCGATTGAAAGTCGAGTCGCAAGTGCAACCAGCAAATCCTCAGGATTACGCGCTAAGGTGGGTACCAATACATGCATATGCTCGACGCGTTTTTTGCAGAGCTACTAAGACTGTGAGTCACACGATATCCTCCCGCGAGCCTGGACTCTGGTTGAAACCGGGGGGGACGTGTTCGTGTGTGAGAGGTCGAGCTCTGGACTCTGGAGGGTATCCTGTCCTCGGAAGGCGTTGGCATGGAAATACGAGTGAGGTAGTGTCTCACATGCAGGACCAGTGATCGAGGAGGTCAAGTACCTTTTTTGTTATTTTTTTCTGCGTGTCGATACTTTCATCATCCTCGACCCCACCGACCAGAATATTCATATTTGCATGCTGGCTTCGGACCAGATGCCTTTCCGCAAGGATTATGGAAACATTTGAAATCTGTCTGTAAAATCATAAATGTGACACGCCGCAATACAGATGGGTGATCTAGGGTGGCCAAAACCACCTGGCGTCGAAACTAGCACTACTCCAGACTCTCAATGCAAATCTCCAAGATCCCTCTGGAGCGTAGTGGTTCGTGTCTGTAACCAGTGGCGCTAAGCGCGACCGCCCCGCCGTTCGCTAATAGTTCTCCCGGTTGAAGCGTATCAAATATTCTGCAACATTTCTTGTGCTAGGGCTCTAAATTTACAGCTTGGTTCTTATCGGTTTACAATCTGTAGACCACGGTGGATGTGCGCTTAGTCGTCCAACATAAATTCCTCCGAACCCTGATCATGTGGAAAGGCATCCAGTGACTGACACTGTGACACAGTTAGTACCAACGATGGACCATGCGCTAGATGAAACAAGAATGACGGCGCATCGCTTCCGTTTGGCAGGTCCGAGGTAATGGTTAGCTACCGTGCAGAATCTGAACTAGCAGCGCAGACACACGACGCCCGAGGAAGGACGGATGTTCGTCCCCAATCGTCCCCTCGTGCCGGTGCGTAGTAGGTCACCAGATAACTGAACCACACTCACGCCCTTCGACTACTTTCCTTTTCGGGCATGGAGAGCCCAACCGCATCTTCGAAAACTCGGGCACGATCGGGTAAGAATATCGAGGGAGCAGTAGGGTGCTATCTGAGTCTCAATTTCACTTGGGGGGGTGCGTCCCTGTTTTCGTCCTTGTGCTCCTGATAGGCGGCGGGAGTTGAGGGGTCGCAGACACGCACTTAAGGCGGGGAGCGCGGAACCTTTCAGGGTCACATACACGCTTATTCTCTCTTTCATCTCTCCGTCGTGATGATGATGGCGGCGAACGATCAAGGCAGCGATCAAGACGGTCACGGCAATGCAAAGTCGTCGTCGACTCCGGACCAGGACTCATTGAAAAATGCAGGTTGTGTACTTGAAATTGAAGGTATTGATCTTGTCAAGTACTACGAAGATGCTGGGGGGCGACTCGTCGTCGACCCACTGTACGTGTTTCGATGTGGCTTCACTGAACATCTCACCAAATAAGCATGTGAACACTCGTCTGGTGAAACAGACAGGCCAAGGTCGAGTTCGGAGAGGCGTTGGCCTCACGGCTCAAGCTCTCCAAGGACGGTTCCATAGTACTCTGGCCACAACCGGACGACGATCCAAATGACCCGCAGAACGTGCGTGTGTAAACATTGGCGTGTCGGTCTAGATAAAGGAGACTAATGATAGTTTAAATTATGGTGTCTTAGTGGAGTGATCAGCGCAAGGCGTTGCATCTGCTCATAATCACAATGGCTGCCTTCGTTCCTGACTTTGACTCCGCAACTGGTGGGTACTGGTTCCAATTCGCTCCTTGCATAGTACAGCCGTGTTGACGGACGGGTGCCCGCGGGTGTGTGGAATAGGTATTGCGGCCCTCTTCCCGTTGGCACAACAGTATGATACGACGACTGGGGTCATCAACAACTTGACATCTAAGTGAGCACATGTTTCATTTAGCGCGTGTAAAGCGAAGGAAACGATCATTGACGGCGGGATACAGCTGGAGTATCTTCCTCCTCGGTAATTGCTATGTTATATGTACGTGTCGAACGGCTGTGATCTGACGTATACTTGGACTCCAAGGTTGGGGAGGTGTCTTCTATGTGATGTTTATGAGACGCTTCGGACGGTTACCGGTGTTGTTCTGGACGCAGCTGTTGGCTCTGGCGTTTTTGATCGGTGCAACATTTGCTCCGAATTTGTCTACGTTTGCTGGTACGTGTTGCCTCGTTCTGTTCTGAATGGTATGGTGATGCGACACTCGGATTAGCGATGCGTTGTCTCACCGCGTTTTTCGGGTACGTTGTCCTGCTCGTTCGTGCAATCACATACTTAAGGCGTTTCAAGGACGTGTCCCCAGGTCACTGTATGCTTCTCAATCCGTTGTCCCGTGTTCGAATCTGCTTGTGACACAGTGACGTTGATTTAAACAGGGTCTGTTTGTGGTCACGGACATCTATCCGTTTCATCTCCAGGCACGGAAACTCAACGTGTGGACGTCAGGGTTTGTCATGTACGTCCCTCTCCCTCGTTCCTGTAACGATCGCTCGCGTTCTTAGGTGTATTGTAGTTCACCATTCATTTCGCCTTTCCTATTCGGTTTCCTCGTTGCACGAGCAAAGTGGGTTCTGGGATCTTCGATCACATTTGCGAACAAGTGCCGAAGCTAAACGGTTTTTAGTTGGAGATGGAGTTATGGCATAGCCTGTATCTACAGCGCTATCGTTCTCACACTCATCGTTCTTTTCATGGAAGAGACGTAAGGTGGTATCGTTGATTCGCTCGCACAAGAGGCTGATTATGCGATAGAATGTACGATAGAGGGAAAGACCGTCCTCTATTTCCCAAATCGTCAGGCTTGCGGTATCGCCTCGAGACCCTCATTGGCGTGACCGGGAAGAAGCTTGCGAGATACAGGGCGTCGTGGTTGGAGGTCTCTTTGGCCTGCTTGGATGTGGTCTGGCGACCACAGTTTATCTTTGTAATGGTGTTCGAGGTGGGCCGTGTGTACGCCAGTGTTTCGAAGTGCTCAACTTTTTTTCGTGTTTAGGCAGCCGTCTTCGGATTCGGCATTGGATTGAATGTGAGTAGTCAGGCGTCGCACGGCGATATGGGAATTTTGACGTCCCCAGGTGACCAATGTTGTGTTCCTTGGCACGCCCGCGCCAGTTGGGTTTGGGTACAGCGAGTATATCATTGCAGGCGCATATGCCACCCCGATGGTTGGTACGCGAACTGCACCATTATGGATTGTTAAACTGACACCCAAGTCCAGATAGCAGTCGTGATCGGCGAAGTGGTTGGTCGGTTTGGAAACGATTGGATCATGAATGCCAGCATTCGTCGGAACCGGGGCTTCTTCGAGGCTGAGGACCGGTTGTGGTGCGTACACACATATGAGGCGGACCAAACCCGTGACAATGGTGCTCCGACACTAGGATGTGCTACCTCGCGATGCCGCTGTACCTGTGTGGCTTTTTGGTACTCGGAGCGGGGATTCAGCATTTGAACATGACAGCTGTAGTGTTGGGTTGGGGAATTGCGGAGGTGGCAGTGATGATCAATACTGTCGCGATCTGTAAGTGTCCAATATTCATTGTCTCGACCGGGCTATTGAATGTATCGGAAGACGCGTATTGCAACGACTGTTTCCCCAGGCATCAGGTGGGTGTTCTCTAGTCACAACCAACCAGCCGTCGAGTTGATTTCTGACGCTTCTCATTCACCAGGGTGAAATTAGCGCGTTGATAAACCTCGCGCGGACCCTTGGCGGTGAGAACATTGTTTATCGCAAGCCACTGAGGAACGCTTAAGTACGTGAGTGTAGGATTCAGCGTGGCATACTTTCAAGTCCCGTGGGCGACGAAATCGGGTGGATTGCAAGTCATGGGCGTCGAGGCTGCGTGCGTTCCTCTCGCATTTGAATTCATCATTCCTTAGCCAATACATATGATGCAGGGTCACCATTGGTCTGTTTTTGATCGCCGTGCCCTTAGTGCAACGAAAAGGGCATTACTTCCGAGTATGTGACATCGTTTTCTCGGTTTCGATAGACTGATGATGACTGGGAATCTCGCAGAAACGCTTTGCGATGTGATGTTAAATATTCGCAGAGAGGAGCGATCTAGAGGACTTGGAGAAAGATGGAACATTTTTTATCGCATTCAACTTGTGGTGGGCGGAGCTTGGTTGAATAACCGTGTGATGGATCGGTTCGTTGTATCTAAATTACATTAGATGCTGGAATTGCACTTGACGACGAAATCCGTTCTATGGATGTATGTATGGTCCCATTGGGACTTGGTTTCACCGACCTTGTATGCACGGATATTTTCGGTCTGCGTTGCCTACGGGATGTCGAAATGCTCCCTAAGTGGACACGATGTCGAGTTGACACGGTTTCAATGACACCCACTCTTGTAGTAGTTGGACTCGGGGTTATTGTTTGCACGCTGGACCGGCCAGGGCTGAACAGAGGATAAAGGAATGGACCAATACCTACACGTGCGTGCTCTATGAAGGCTGAAAGACGAGACCTACTACGCCCTGCTACACTACTAAACCTAACCTCGGCAACTCCCGCATGGACCCCTGCCACCCTTCGGCTCTTCGGGCTATTGATCCTGGCCGAAGTGTCGATTACGTAAATTACCATCAATTTCACTCGAGTTGGGCTAAGTAACCCGCGAGCGTTCTCACCAGGCTGCTCGCATCCATTCTCTTGACTACTTCTGAAGAATCACAATGTTCGCGCCCACCGTAGCCTCTCTTTTACTCCTTTCTGCTTTAGCAGCAGTGAAAGCAACACCGTGTGTCGCTTTCGACACCAACTGGAATTTGCTAGCATTCGGCCTTGATGGCAAAGACTGGTTTGCTGGTACCCAAGGCACTTGGTCCGGAAGTAAGCATGTCATGCATGGTCCGTCCCTTGTCTGACTTGTTCTCTGCAGGTGGGCAGGCTACAGACATAACTACCACTGGTCGACCGTACGGACACATTATGCTCATCATAGACAGAAATTGACTGGGATTCTCAGGGCTTTCGATGGTACCAACACCACATGCTACCTCTCGCAGGTATGCGCACCTTGTTGGTCACCCAGACTTTTTTTCCTTGTCTGAATATCCTCCCAGTACACCAATGCCATCTACGTTCTCAACGGTGATGCTAAAAACCCATCGTCCCTCTACATTTACGATGCTGCTGCCAAGTCATGGTCCACCCAAGCTGTCACACCTGGGTCTTTTGATACCACCTCTTTCAACGCCATCCTGGACCATGACACCAACGTGTTTTGTAATTGCCTTCCCTCCACATTCTATTCTCTTTTGAGACTAACTGAAGGCGGTATCAGATGCCCTCTCGCACGGAAACCTTTTCTCGCTAGATATGGGTCAGCTCAAGGCAGCTAACAGCACCCCTGTCGCATGGGTCAGCGATGAACAGGCCCCATATCCGTCCAACTACCAGCCCGTGATGGCCCTGGCTCAGAACCATGTCCACTTCCTCAACGTCCCTGGCATCTCTGCCGGGGATGCAGAAATCTTCGTCATTCACTGTATGTGTTGTAGTCTCTATTGTGGCATTCAAACTCATCTGTTCCGTGCTAGACTCGTACTTCCAGCCTCAGCCTCAGGCTTACCCCCTTCCCAATGGTGGTGCATTCCCTGCTACGTACGGTCAGGCGACGTCATTCTTCCAGGACAGCGGAGTATGTGTTGAATTCTGAGTGTGTTGTCTTGACTATAATTTTGCTCCAGGTCCAGCAGGAGTTTGCCTTCATCCCTCAAGACTCGTCCGCAGTCTACGTTATCAACGTCGAGGTAGGGTATCCATTGTATGTTGTGGTGCTCTGTTACTCAAAGAGCGTGATCGCCAGACCAACACTACCCAACAGCTCGCCGGTCCAACAGTCAAGGATTCCAAGGCTACTTACTTCGCCAGCACCAACTCACTCGTTCAACTTTCTAGCAACGGCACTGTCTCTTTCCTGCCCTACCAGGAGGGTAACACATCCGTGAACGCGGCAGCTTCCTGGTCTATTGTGAAATCCCTTGCTTCTGCAGCACCTCCATCCGCTAGCAGCGCCTCTGCTTCGGGCACTCACACTGCTTCAGGCAGCAGCTCGACTGGTACGAGCTCTGGGTCAACCAGTGCGGCGCTTGCTGGAAGCACTATCCATGTTGGATTCGTTCTTACTACCTTGCTTGGGGCGATGACATACCTCCTGTGAGATGTGAGGCTTCTGCATGGGAAAAAACTTTGTCTGTGATACCATCTACGCACACATCGGACCGACCCGTTGGTGACACGAGGATATTTAGTCTTGTTTACAAGTCATTGGACTTTTTTTTCTCCTTGTTCATTACCCGATGCTCCAAATCGTTTGTAGCAAAGTGGTTTTGTCCGTAGTCTACTGAACGATCTAGGGTAGAGCTATATATCAATTCATTGATCTTGTTTTATTCACATTTCCCTCATGTAAGATGCTAGGAGACTCGAGCAAAAGGTTGTACGTGTTGGGCGCTTTCTGAATCCCGTCCAAGAGTTGGTTATTAACTTACGTTGGCGTGGATGAGCTACAATTTTGGCCCTAGCAGCCTTGATTGGAAAGGTAAACATTTCTGGGTGTCGAAAATGAAACCGTTGATCCAGGTGATCCGATGTTGATCGAAGTGGAAGTAAACGTCGAGGCGGGGGAGCTTGGTCAACCCGATGCGGCAGCCTCTAGCAAATACCAGTATGGGAGCAGTCCCCCCAGCAACTCAGGTTTCCCACCGCCACCAACTTGTTCAACGAGTCTTTGCAAGACATTTTCTTGCGAACCATTCGGGGATTGGTTCGAGATTCATCAAGTACGTCCACGCAATATTAAGCCCGTCGAACAAGCGCAAATTGAATAACATAAACGTTTAAGCTCAGGGTCGGGATTTGACTTTTCCCAAACCGAACGTCTCTCGCATTCCTGCTTCACTCCCCGTCCTTCGCACCGTCCACACCACTCACTACCGGTCCTACGATTGCCATGTCTTTCAAGGAGACCCTTACACTATCCTCTCTCTCGCTAAATTCAGAGGACTGGGATCGCTCGGAAAGCGAGATCAACCCTTCTAGTATCAATCGACAGGCAAACTCAACGCCCCGGAACTCGGTGGTATTCCCTGGCGATGGTGTGGAGGCGACGCCTGGACGAAGTGGTGGCGGAGGCAAAGAGGGGAGATCGTTGAGCGAGTTGATGAAGTTACATGCCGAGAAAGGGACGGACGTGACTTTCAGTGCTGAGGAAGCCTCTCGGGTAGCGGATGTTCTCAAGCAATGGGTGAGTCTGACGTTATTATCCTCTGCGCGTTTTCTACTTGTCCTCAGTCCATCGACCGATGTTCATGTTGATTTTGCGGAATTACGCAGATAAATTCGGGGACGTCCCCATATGAGGGCGAAGACGACTTTTTCTCTCGTTCCCAGGACGACTCGTCGTTGAGGTCAAAGCGATCATCCAGACCTCCGATGGAAGTGAACGGCAGACCGCGTGGGCAGAGTGAAACTCTAACCCTCCGGTTGCCCAACTCAAATAACTCAAGCTCATGATGGATTGTCGCGTTCGACATTTTGGTACTGTTGCTGCTTGATTCATTTCCCTCCACGTAGCCTTTTCTTTTGCTATCTCATTGGTGATATCTTTGAGATATGCCGAGGAGCTAGACTCTTATGACTGTTTACGACTTGTTATGATACTCACGATCAACTTCACCATTTTAGCTGGCTTATTTTTATTCCTGGGAGATGATAGCAATCTTATTTACGCACTGGAGCAATGCATTAATGAACTAGCAGAAGTGGACTCATAAGTCCCCATAGAAAGGGTTTGATGACAGTAAACAGCCAAGTGTGCCTTTTTACCATTGCACAAATTATGATGTGATGTATCCATACTCTTTGAAGAAACCTCAGATCAAGTGGTGAACTTGGCTGTATTGCATCATGATTGTCCATCATGGGATCAAACCAAGAGGTGTGCAATGACAGACATTCATGACACTGACCCACAGTTTCCTTTGGGAGGACTACACTCCCTGTCATGATTAATTTAGTACCTGAAGCTTCCAATTAGTAGTGTTTAAAAGTCTGATTTTCTTGCCTCATTTGGTATAACCAAACCAAACCCAAAAAAAACAATTATAAATGGTTATGGAAGAGTTACAACCAGTCTAAGATCAGTTTTTGAAAACCAGTCATGCAGCCCCTATTTCCATGGAAATTGTGTTTGGCATTGGTGGATCAGGTGTAGTACATGCCCCCAGCTACATTTTGGTGACTTAGTCATGTATTCTGGACCAGTAATCATGGAGATACACCCATTTTAAAACAGGAATACTGGTATATTTAAATATTGGTGTAAAATTTCAAATAAAATCTGGAAAAAGCAGAAAATCAGGGAAAATAGGGAAACATAGTGGGGATCAGGGGGTGTTAAGGGGTAGCTGTACAGTTATCATCATAACCAGTTACAGTGAGATGCAAAACCATTACAATATTTGGTATATTTGGAGTATACATGGTGTAGTATTGGAGGGTGTGGGAATTTCACTTAGTATTGGTGGGGGCATGTGACCTACTAGCGCCTGGCTACAGAATTGGCCCCTGGATCATGTGATTTGGTTCACAGGCTATGGAGATATGGCCATTTTAATCCAGAGACATTATTGTAGTAGTTTTGCACCTTTTAATATTAGTGGTAGGATTCTAGTTAAATGAAAGGTTTGTTGGTGTTTGTTTGTCATACAAATAAAGATACACATATAAACATCATGTCTGAGTTTGAATTAGTTCCCACAACTCTTTCTTTTCAACCATTATCATCATGAAATCTCTTTCTGCCATCCAAAAGAACATCATTTTTTCTCAGCTTGATGCTGGTCATTCTACTCACTCTATTGCCTCTACTACTGGTATTAGCATTGCTACCATCTCAAGACTTCATTCCAAGGAGTGTTTCAACCTTCAAAAGTCCTCTGGAGGTCACCCATTAAAGCTTTCTCCTACAAATGTTCACCATGCTGTTCATTTCATTTCATTCCAGAAGGCAGAGAATGCAGTTCAAGTGACCAAAACATTCTCAAATATCATCAATCAGCCTCTCCATCTAAGTACCACCCACTGTTGAAACAACCTATAAACCACTCTGATATTGGGAATGTCTATAGAGGCTGATTATTGATAGTGAAAGATAGGGGTAATAGGAAAGGGGACAACCTGAGGCCTACACTAGCACTAAGTGCATCAAGGCTGAAGTCACTGGACTAGCAGGGACAGA
Source organism: Lanmaoa pseudosensibilis (assembly GCA_038092875.1). NCBI lineage: Eukaryota > Fungi > Basidiomycota > Agaricomycetes > Boletales > Boletaceae > Lanmaoa > Lanmaoa pseudosensibilis. The sequence continues at coordinate 31,831 of JBBPRF010000169.1, forward strand.
AGAGGAGGAGACTGAGTTTTATTTAAATGGTGGTCTAGAGAGAAGACTCCAAGAGAACTTGACTGAAGTTCTTTGGCAGCTGCTTTGGCCTTATATACTATTCTAAGGTTTGTACATGTTTGTACATAATCTAGATATGGGCATAGGGTAATACTATAGTAGTCTGAGCAATGCATTGAGCACATGCATCAATTATAGCCATGAAATGGAAGATTGGATATGAGGGAAATATATGGTTGATTAAATGGAAGGAAAACATATGCTAACCATGAGGTGTGGCAGAATGGAAGAACATAGCCATGCACAGCATGGAGATGAAAGTGAAACTGTGCATGGGTAAAGAGGACCAGAGATCCAGGTGAATCTATAGTGTAGTGCATTCATAAGTGCAGAAATGTCTAAGTTCAAATGATAAGATAAAAGCGTCAGTCATGGATAGTGTCAGTTACAGATAGTGTAAGGGTGAAAATGTACGTTCATAACAACTGTCATTTGAAAAAAACTGGGATGAAGGCTATAGTCAAGACCAAATGGCCTTTACTCTCTGCTAGATATTACAAAGCATGTTTGGACTTTGGAGGACTGGAAGAAGGTAATATGGTCTGATGAGGCCAAAATTAATTGCCTAGGGTCAGATGGGTGCAAGTGGATATGGAAAAAGCCAGGAGAAAGGCTTAGTGACAGATTGGTACAAGGAACCCTCAAGTTTGGAGGAGGTTTTGTGATGGTATGGGGCTGTATGACTTGGAAGGGAGTTTGATTTGCTGCCAAGATTGATGGTAGGATGGATGGTGATCTGTACCTTCAAATTTTGAAGAATGAACTGCTCAATACCCTGGAGCATTATAATCTCAATTCTCCTAACATTATTTTTCAACAAGAGAATGACCTCAAGCATACTTGGAAAAAGGTCAAGGAGTGGCTGGAGGAGTAGGAGTTTCAGACTATGATGTGGCCTGCACAGTCTCCTGATTTAAATCCCATTGAACATCTCTGGGGTTATTTTAAAAGAAGACTTGCAGAGCAGGAACCCCCCCTCCCCTAATGGAATTTATAAGTTATGGAATAGGATTCAGAAGAAGTGGGAGGAGATATTAGTTGAAGTGTGTCAGGGATTGATTAAAAGGATGCCTAGAAGGGTTGAGGCAGTGCTTAAAGCCAAAGGAGGTTATACCAAGTATTAATATTTGTCAAATACCCTAATAATTATCAAAAGGTGCAAAACTGTTATAATAATATCTCTGGATTAAAATGGCCATATCTCTATAGCCTGTGAATCAAATCACATGATCCAGGGGTCAATTCTGTAGCCAAGGGGTAGTAGGTCACACCCTCCCACCAATGCTAAGTGAGATGTCCACACCCTCCAATACTACACCATGTATACTCCAAATGTACCAAACATTATAACAGTTTTGCACCTCACTATATAATTATATATATATATTTTCAGTTTTCTCATTTTGGAAAAAATTGAACCATTTGTGGCTGTTCATAACTGGTTATGGCGGGTTTGCTTTGCTTTGGTTACAATTTTCTATTGGTTTTATGACTGGACTTTAAAACACTACTTCCCCCTTGTTCTTATTCATCTTACAATAATGCAATGATGGAGTGATAACAATGCCTCCTCTTCCTGCATCAGTAAATTCTCAAGTTGCTTTTGTAACTTTTAACCATGCTTTTTCATGCTTTTTGGCAGTTTTTGTCTGTTGCGTGAACTCATTTAAAAGTGGCTAAAAGTAGATCACTGGACTTTTAGTAGGCTTTTTCTGGACTTTTAGAGTGCTTCTGTGTTTTTATGGCTCACTTTCAGTTGCTAAAAGCAATCAAAAACAATTAAAAGTGTCTAGTATACTACTAAAAGTAGTACCAAGTCTGATGAAAAGCAGCATAAAAAGGATAGGCAACAGTGGGTGAAAAAATGAGTGACCTAGTATTAATTCAAGTCTGCCAACTTGGAAATGGAGTGTCAATGAGTGTTGTGAAATAAGTGGCTATGCAGTGGGTGGGAAGGGAATAAGAAAAGCAAATCCTTGAATGAAACAGCTAGTATATAAGCAGAAACTTGAAGGGGCAAAAAGGTAGTGTTCCAACATGATGGCAAAGCAGAAAGGGAAATGAGGAGGAGAGCAAGAGTGTTCCAGAGTAGAAAGGATATAGAGAGGGAGGGTGTCTCATCACAGCATGAGATCTCAATCATTCAGGATGTGAATTCCACAGATTTGTTAGCCAGATTGTCAGGGGAAAATTACACAATGAGTAGCAAGGGCTTACACATCTGAGTCCAAGGATTGAGCCCAAAATGGCCCACTGAAGATTGCCTGGATGGTCCAGGGATTGGACTATCTGTGGTGGTGAGCAAGCACAGTGCATTGGCCATGATGTTCCTAAGTGTGTTTACGCTTCAGTTTGAGATAGAATTGTAGTATGATAAAGTTTGGCCTTCCCAGTTTTGCAATGAAAACACTGTGCCCTTGGTGCTTGACTTTTCAGTAGCCTTGTTCAGGATCCAGGGTTGCTTCTGATTATACCAGGCAGTAACTGTAGGCTCCTCCCCACCATCTTGATTTTGAGTGATTTCCAGTTTCCCTGTTGCAGCAAGCTGAAATGCACATTTGAGCTGTCAACATATCATTAATTTACTCAATGGGCATCCAAAAGATTCCAAACTGCTGCAGTGCAGAGTGTGAGTATGCCCCTTATTCCATGATCACACTTCAATGGAAGGTCCAGCCCAGGGACATCAACCCAATCCAGAGTATCTTGCAGATGGGTGAGATTGAGAAGCTGAAGGAGGGGGGGGGATTGGAAAGCAGTAGGTTTATCAATGCTGTCCAAATTTTTGTATGCAAATGCCTGGTTTTCCAACAATTTGGCTGCCACCTGTACCATGGTCATTTCTTTAACTAGGTTCTCCTTGAGAAATGCCTTTACAATATGAGTGGCTGTATTTCCTATTGTGTTATGCCAATACACAAGGTGCTGAGAATCCTATGAGCAGTATCAGAAAGCAAGGTTATATAGTAAGTGGGTGAAGAAATCATAAGAAAAACAGCTGTGAAAACATACCAGATTGTAGATTGCCAATCCATATTTGGCATCATTCTGTGTCAGGTTGAATGAGGGATAAACATGCTGAATAATAATCATGAGAACACATGTAAGGTCATTGTCAGTGATGGTCCATACATTCACCTGGTCCCCACACCACAAGAGGAGGCTTTGGAGCACAATGTTTGACCACTTATATATCTTCCAGGTTGTCCTATAACTGTGGTGAAAGATAACTCTTTATTGATTTAATCCTAGAGCCTTCATTTCCAGTGGCATCTGAAGTAGCCAGCTCCTTTGGTGTGACCTTATATGACTTCCTCAAGGACACTGCATGGGTGGTTGCAACTGAAGACACATGGAGCTCATTATTGCTGCTCTTTATTTTTTTGGTCTTGATTTTCTTATTTGGGAGGGCTTCAATGACACCCACAGCAGTCTTTGGGTCATGCAATAAGTATGAAAACTTGTTCATATAAGCCCCACCGAGCTGTGGTTGAAACTCAGTCGACTTTCCTTTAATATGATGTGACCTTTGGCCTCAAGCCCACTAGGTGGGGGCTGGAGGTTGACAGGCTCCAAGTCCACTTACATCCTGTCCTCTGTTTCAGTCAAATCAGATTCTTCCACATCACTCAGTACATTGCACTTTCATTTGTCTTTTGACTGCTCTAAGACACATGGTGTTTGATCTAGTGCCAGAAGGAACTCTGTGTATTCATTGACATTGTCTGAGACCTCAATCTGAGCAACTGCCATAGTATGAGTCAATGCACATGGCTGATGGTAGTAAGCAAAGTTAGCTGTGTACATTATTATATTCAGCACTAACTTTCACCTTCAAAGTCTTCAACTGTTCCATTGTAAGGTGACACTCATTGCTATCATCTTTGGTGTTGGAGTTGTTAGTGAGGACTAACTCTGTCAGTACTGGATTGGGTCATTCATGGTTGTTCTGATTTTCTGTCGTCTACTCACTAGGTCTAATGGATAAGTAGTGTGTAGTGCATGGAATTAATTACTTACATATCTACTTGCTGCACTGTAGTTGATGATTGGGGCATTACCATCTGTGCTTGCAGCACCATAAAGGATGGAGTGCTTACACATGAGGTTTTAGCCTTGGCCACCCTCTTCTGGGTAATCTCAGCCAGGATATTACACAGTTTCTTCTTTGGTGCTTGCTTTGTGACTTCAAGCCCTTTGACCCCAAATTGTAAGTATATCAGGTTCACTCAAGTGTGTAGTTTGACTTACATGTATTATGTGGTTGAAGGAGATTGACCAGTGACTTGAGGACAGCTGGTGCCTCTTCCTCAACCTTCTTTCAGACAATACATGGCTTTGGGTGCACAGCTGCTTGATCCTTGGTGACAACCTCTTGCTCCAACACCATGTTGGCTTGTATAGCAGAGATTCACTGGTAAGCATCTTTAAGTGCTGACTCTTTGGCCTGTTTGGCATGTTTCACTTGTTCTTCATCAGTATGTTTCTGTTCTGATATACACCTTGGTGCTGGTTTGTCAGGCAGTTTTGGTCAAGCTGTTGTATTAATGGGCTGAGTGTGACAAGGGGACAGCTAAGCAGGCTGGGACTCTCTCCCAGATCTGTAATGATGTGGGGCTACCATGGTGGCTAGTACAGGTTGGTTGAAAAGAAAAATGCAAAATGAGTGGGTTGGTGTAACAAACAAAAAAAGAGGTAATGTGTGTGACCAGTTTTTGTTTACTTAGTTATATGATACTGACCCATGGCAGTGCATAGTACTAGCCTTTCTGGCTTGCTGGTACACCCACTATTTTGTTATCATCACCCCATTTTCTTTCTGACCCTTTACACCACAGCTATCTCAGTCAACTCAGTTATTTGTTTGTCATGCCACTTGCAAGAGAGAATGCCCAGTTGCAATACCTGTATGGTGTTTCAGATTGCAACCATTGGTTCAAAAACAAATCTGGGCTGACTCAACACCTCTATGCAAAGCACCCTTGCATCTCTCTTTCACCTGCTCCCTTGCCTCTTCTGTCATTACCCTTTCACTGTCCACTAGACTTGGAGCCACCAATCCAATTCCCAGATTCACCAAACTCCCTGCCATCTCGGCCACTGTCTTCTGAAGTACCAGAACAGCTGGATGCCAAATACCTTGGTCCCAGCAATTTCATTCTTCAAAATTATCATCTAGTTTTAACAGGTAATGTTTAAACTTTACTGGATTCTATCCACTGACTCATCTTCATTAAGGGAAACCATGTGATGCTTTAGGAGAGTTCCTACCAGTTGGTGCACCACCTGCACCTTTGGAACAGCATCCCCCAGATAACTGGGCTTCCTTTCACAATCACCTTCAATTTGAATTGGTAGATTTCCTGTACTCTCGCAACCAGATGCCAGTGAAACAAATTGACATGCTACTGAATATATGGGCTGAAAGTCTCTGTGATGCTGGTGGTCGACCTCTTTTCATGAGCCACAAAAATCTCTACAAAACCATTGATACCATTTCACTTGGTGGCATTAAGTGGCAGAGTTTCACCATAAAATATATGAGCATGCCAGATGACAATGAACTTGAACAAGCTTCTTGAATGGAAGATACCTATGACATCTGGGCCAATCCAGAATTCAAGGAAAAGATGGACTTTAGATCATACTGGGAATATCATGCACAATTAGGGAATTGGTGTTTTCAAGATTTCATGTCAGGGGATTGGGCCTGGGACCAATCACTAAGTATTATCCTTTGGTGTCTTCATAGTAATATAAATGTTATACCAGGATATCATAGCATATGATGGTCCAGAGTGTGAGGGTGCAGCCCTTGTACCAGTGATTCTGGGCAATGATAAGACCATTGTCTTGGTTGCCATCAGCCAACATGATTATTATCTGTTATATATATTTATCCCTTGGAAACCTGCACAACAGTGCCCAACGATCACACTGGAATGGTGTAGCCCTAATTGGTTTTTTGGCAACACTGAAAAGTAAGTTCATCCACTGGACTATCATGAATTAACCCAACTTTTCATATTAACTGTAATGTCTAGCTACCCACAAAAATGCCAAGACTGTGCGTTTTTGCAAGTTTTGCTGCCAACTATTTCATGTAGCATTGTCATGCATCCTTCAAGTTCTGAAACCCCACATGAAATGATGGAAGGTTGTCTGATGTAGTGATGACCATTACCATCAAATGATATATGGTCTTGGGTTGTACATCGCTAACTATGAGGAACAGGTACATATTATTGGCTTGTATTGTTTGTAATTGGTGTGCAAGGTGTGTTCATCTATTATACAAGTATCTTCACTATATTAAACACTGACTTGATATCAAAAGACACCTGGATCACTGGAAAAATCTTGATGAAGGTGGTTTGTGGTGGTCATGCAAACATACTGACTTGCTGGTCAATAAGTTGGATACTGATGTTCAATGGGACCAATTTGGTATCATGGGCAATCTTGTGGTAAGTTCATTTCAAATAGATTCCACCAACCTGTCCCCTCCCTTTCTAGACAAGTTTGAACTGATGCACTCTATTACAATCTTTTACAAATGACTTCCTTCATGCCAACATATGTTGCCTCCTCTCCCCTGACATCCTACATCAATTGATTAAGGGTATGTTCAAGGACCACCTCATCAATTGGATTAAAAAATACCTGGTTCTAACACATGGTCAAAAATAAGCTGATGCCATTTTGGATGAGATCAATCACTGTTACGCTGGAGCGTAGCTTCTAGCTATAGCGACCACTTATAGAAGTAGGTCGTAGTCTCATAGAGCGAATAGAAGTCTCAGCACTTAAGATCGCAATCAATAAGGCTGGAAGACTAGAAACTACACTGGATTGCATAGAACTAGCTGAGGAATAGTAGTACAAGGGCAGCATATTTATAGGGTTTAGCTATGGAGCACGGACCAAGCGGTGTGCCACAGCAAACTACTGGAAAGGGGAAACAAAGGGAGTCCACAGAGGGGAAAACCCTTGAAAGCAAAGAGGCTGTCCATTTGAAAGGTCTCAAAGGGGAAATCAGTACTCGAGAACCAAGCTATCAAAAAGGTTGTAGGTGAAGTCTAGGTTGAGACGCATGAGAGAGAAACAGAAAGGAGAATGGTTGTCGTCGACGCCGTATGGAAAGTTTGTAACAATCACCAGTATGATGTATCAGTGACTTGCTAACATTAAATTCATCTGAGCTGTTTGTTAGCATTGCATTGGTGACATCATTTGCTGGACTCCATTGACTTCCCCAAGGCCACCATTTCAAACAATGGACAGGTGATGGCTCAAAAGCATTGATGAAGATGAGTCAAGTTGTCATGGAGTGTAGCTTGATTGTTACAATTATTATTAGATTTACCTAGCAGCTATTGAAGTTATGTTTTCTATGACATGCTGTGCATGTTCCGGGCCTTCCTCAAGTTTTGCCATTTGGTTCACAAGAATGTCATTACCAAGCCAGACCTCATATAGTTACAAGATGTACTCTCATGTTTCCATCACTACTGGGAGGTATTCAGAAATGCTGGAGTGGTGCAGATCTTATCACTCCCCCAACAATATTCCCTCTTATACTACTTCAAACTCATTCAGCAGTTTAGAGCACTGAATGGACTATGCTTATCTATCATGGAGTTGAAGCACATCAAAGCAGTAAAGATGCCATACAGACGGTCAAGCCATCATCAAGCTTTGGGCCAAATGCTTGTCATCAATCAACATCTCAATAAACTCACATCAGCCTGAGTTAACTTTCAAGTGTGTGGTATGCTCATCTCATGGGCAGGAGAATTATCCAGTAAACCAAACATTCTCAGTGTTGTAGGTATGTAGTCTCATTTAAGCTGGCTAACGACAATTGACAATAATTTAGTTGAATGCAATTGGGCGCAGTGCAGGTTGGATGAACAGCACAATGCTTGATTGATGCAAGAAGACTTTTTACCTCTGAAGGAAATGGCAAGTCACCAGGAGGATCCAGGTGACTCTGAGCCAGTGGATTTTTGCCCCATTGATGGATTTGTACAACTTGCAAAGACCCTTTGTAAGTGTTCCAATTTTTGGCTCTCATGTTTGATTCTCATATCCCACACTCAGAATCCCATCATGCAAAAACTATTGCTGAATTGGCCAAGAAACTGTGGATTCTCCACCTTCCTCAGCTTGTCTATGTATTCCTGCACATGAAAACCCATTCTGACAATAATCAACCTTGTTCCACTTGCCCCTTCTTTGTTGGCAACATTTCTATTTTCAACTCAGCATCCACTATATTTTACACCCCAAGTGACTTATGTGGGAAAGAAGATATGCGTTGAGAGTACATCCAAGCCTATCTGAACTGGAGGAATGAAGGCCCCCATCAAGACTGTGTCACCAATCCAAATGATGCAGGCCTTCAGGAAATGAATGTTGCATGCATCCTCTGTTTTTTTTCTCATTTCCATTTCAAGGTTCATTGTACCCCTGTGCTGTGATGTATATGCTGGTTTGACTGTGTTGGTGATGCCCCAAACAACAACACTGGCATGTGGGTAGTCAAGCCTAGCATATGTAATAGTGGGGAGACAACTGAAAATTGCAGTTATCCACATCAACATTATTTTTTGTGCAGCTCACCTGATTCCTATATTTGCTGCAGCACAATGGCTTCCATCCCAAGGTATTCACCCACATCACTCATACAATCACTTTTGTTTGTTCTACATCAACAAATTTGCTGACCACCATGCCTTTGTGATGGCCTTCTAGCTGTATTGCCTAACCCTACTACTATATGCTATGAAGATCACTCTGTGCAGACTCAGAGAATGAGCCATATCACTTGGGGTCCAGGTCTGACCCCTTATGCACTTTCTCTGTTTTCCGTATCACTCAGGATCCAGGTCCTTCAAAACATCTGTTGCCATACCCTACTACCATATGCTATGAAGATCACACTGTGCAAACTCAGAGAATAAGCCACATCACTTGGGGTCCAGGTCTGGCCCCTCACTTGCTTTCTCTGTTTTCTGCATCACTCTTAGGATCCAGGTCCCTCAAGACATCATTCCTGCTGCACTTGTCCTCATCATCTTGCTAGTCAACTTGCACATTGGATGTGCATCACTCACATGTCATCTGGATTCCCCCATCTATTGCTGGTCCTGATTCACTCAACCCTACTATTATATGCTATAAAGATCACTCTGCACAGACTCAGAGAACAAGCCACATCACTTGAGGTTCAAATCTGGCCCCTCACTCACTTTCTCTGTTTTCTGCATCATTCAGAATCCAGGTCCTTCAAGACATTGTTCCTGCTGCACTTGCCCTTGTCATCTCACTAGTTGACTTGCACATTGGATGTACATTACTTTCATGTCATCTGGACTCCCCTACCTGTTGTTGTTCCCAATTCACTAGTACTTAATTTCTTAGTTAGACTACTACATTATATACTGCTTTTTGGCTGATGGTAACTACTTTTCATGCTCTCCATATCCAAATGCTTTTAACATGATTTCTGGTGCTTTTGTACTTTTGTGCTTTTTGTGATATTGATGTGATGAAAAGCTGTTAGAAAACCCAAAAAGCATTTGGTGAATTTACTGATGTATGATGAACTCCAAAAGGAACACATTGAACATCACCAAGTGAGGAGCTCAAAAGTCTATAATCTACTGGCTGGACAATACTAATATAAACTGAGAGAAAGAACCAAGACAAGGAGTCAAGGTTATAGAGAATATTATGAATTGTCATGAACAACAATTCACAAGGCTTGGTGCTATCTCACAGGCTACATGTGTCCTGGCTAGATGAACTAGGTGGATAGAATCTTCTCTATTAAATACTGGCCTACAAGGACTATGAAGCCCGGACAATGACCAATGGTAGTAATCAAGTGGATTAGACTGGGAATTCCAGTTGCAAAGTATCTACCTTATATACTGTATAGGCACATGCACAAACCATGCTGTGCACAAGAGGAATTATTATGTAAAGGTAAATAAGAGAAGCATGCCATGTGAAATATAATGATAGTGTGAGATGTAAAAAATAAAGATTAACATCAGAATAGATATGTACATAAGGTGTGAAAAGAGCAGAGATTAAAACCATGAGGTATGTCACATGACTAGGCCTAGACCTTGGTCATATAATTTCTCATGATCACATGCTTCAGGTCATGTGATTTGGAAAGCAAAATGGTACATAAGTTTGAAAAGTTTTGAAAATATTTATATTATAACACTATCCTCTTTTCAAGACTCAAATTCCAGGCAAGTTGTGGAAAATTCAGTGGCTATGAGGTTCTTGTAAGAAGAGAATAAAGATGTGAAGTTTGACGCAGTTGTAGAATACTCAGTAAGTCACTAAGTCTGAACTAAAGGTACTGTGGTCCGATGTAGCTATGCTTAGGTAAGCAGTATACTGAATACAGACTAAGGAATATCAACTCCAATAGCAGTGAGTTCATGGAGTTTCCTGGGAGTGGAGGGATTTTTCCTGTGGAATTTAGCAACTGCCAGTGGTGTGGTGTTAATGATATGGCTAATTTCCATGTGCAATCTGTTTCATCATAACCCTTCCAATGTACCAGATATTCCAGCTTCTGGCCTTTGAGACATGAGGTGGCCAAGTATTCTATTTTAAACTGTTCCTCACCTTTCTAGTCTACTTCTGTCACTTTGGAACAGACTTTGTATTGTCTTGGTAAAATTTTCCAATAAGGTTTAACATGAGAGATGTTGACAGTGGGATGAATATGAACAGCATTAGGAAGTTTGAGTGTGATGGCACTAGGAAGAATTGGGGTGATAGCATAGGGTCCAATCCATTTTTGGGTTAATTTTTTTTGCCATATAAGGAAGCTTTAGTTTATCTATAGATAGCCAGACCTGCTAACCAACAGAATACTCTGGTGCTTCTGATTGGCTTTTGTCTGCTGAAGCAACCATCTTTTCTCTGGCAGTTTCTAATGCTGCTTCTATCTCCTTGTGGAAACAACCCATATGTCCCACAAAGCTGGCTAGTTTCCCTTTGAAGCCCATGTGTGGGATGTAGTTACATGTGATATTAAAAGGGATTGTGCCAGTTTCCATGGTTAATATATTATTGTGGGAGAATTAAATTATCTTTAACCACTTTTTTCCCATGTAAGCATGGAGATGCTATTTAAGATCTTTGTTGACATGCTCTATTTGGCCATTGGTTTGGGAATAATAGGCTGTGGAAATCTTCCAAGAAATACTAAGGAGTTTTCATAGTTCTTTAGTAAGGGCAGAGATGAATTGAGGGCCATGATCAGAAACAAGAGTGAAGGGAAGTTCATGGGTACATCATATATGATTATGGAATAAAATAGCTAAGTCTGAGGAAGAATATGTATTGTAAGTGGAAATAAACACAACTTCTTTAGAAAAATGGTCTACTACCACACAAATAGCCATATAAGAATGTGATTTGGAAAGTTTCATAATGAAATCAACAGAAAAATCTTTCTATGATTGCTTAGCAACTGGGAGAGGGTAAAGTTTTTCTGCTGGTGCCTTTTGCTTACCATTTGTGAGGGTGTACACTTGGCAGCTATGTATTTACATATGTTTTCACATCTTTTGTAACACTAGGCCATGAAAAGTATCATGTAAGAGTATGAATAGTTTTAGAATATCCACTATGTCCAGTGATGGAAGAATCATGGCAAAGAGTGATTAAATGAGTATATAAAGATTTAGATATGCAAACTTTGTTTTTGTTATTTTTGAAAATATTCATAGTAGTGTTGAAAAGAAAGTCATCAACTGCATCAACTCCAAGTAAGATCAACTGAGATTCCAACTCTGAAAGAAAGTCTGAAGATAAAGAAACAGAGTTAATAAAAACAAAAGGAGGCAAGACCATGATATTGGTATTATGGTCCCATATAGCATCTCCATGGTCTGGTTGATGTAAAAGAGCATCTGCGTGTCCATTACTAGAACCAGATTTATAAATAAAAACATAGTTGAATTTCTAAAGAACCATATGCCAATGGGCTTGCCAACCACTTAAGGTTTGCAGTTTTTTTCAGTATTCAAGATTCTTGTGCTCAGTTCAGATTTCAATTTGTTCATAACTGATAAGATAGTGATGCCACTCTTCCAGCACTTGGATGACTGCAAATAACACTTTATCATGAATAGAATAGTTGTGCTCTGTGCTATCTGTTATGGTTGCATTATTATGGACTTAGTATTTTTCTTTTCTTTCATATCTTATCACACCATGTGGTTATCTAATCACAAATGCTTTCATCTAATCTTATCTTTTGGACTTAGTGCTCAAAGACACTCTTTGTCTGACCTTCACACCAGATTTGTGATCTGCCTTATGGCTACACAGCCTTCTTAATCTTCATGCTGTGTATGCTTCTATTCCATTTCTTTCATTTCTGCCTTATGCTTCCATTTTGATTGATCTTCCATTTTGCCACATCCTCATATGTGCAGCATGGCCATGCTTCCATTCCTTATAGCCTCAAGGCTATTTGTTTTTATATGGACTAACCCTATGCCCTATGTACACACATATGTACACACCCATGTAATATATAAGACCCATGAATTCAGCCACCAGAGACCAGTTCAGTTCTCTTGGTGTTTCTCCCAAAAGACATCAAAGATAAACTCTTAGTCCTTCTTTTCTCTCTTTCCTTGTGGTTTAAGACATCTAGTGATACATACCTGAGAAGCTTATGCTTTTGGGGTTGTTTCACTATCAAAGAAATGAGAGATAAAGGCCACAGGCCTTCAATTACCATCATTGCATAGAGTAGAAAGCACAGCTCCTGTGGCAATATCTGAAACAACCTATAAATCACTCTGATACTGGGAGCATTTACAGAGGCTGATCACTGATAGTGAAAGATAGGGGTAATAGGAAAGGGGACAACCTGAGGCCTACACTAGCACTAAGTGCACCAAGGCTGAAGTCACTGGACTAGCAGGGACAGAAGGGGAGGAGACTGAGTTTCATTCAGATGGTGGTCTAGAGGGGAGACTCCAAGAGAACTTGACTGAAGTTCTCTGGCAGCTGCTTTGGCCTTATATACTACTCTAAGGTTTGTACATGTTTGTACATAATCTAGATATGGGCATAGGGTAATACTATAGTAGTCTGAGCAATGCATTGAGCACATGCATCAATTATAGCCATGAAATGGAAGATTGGATATGAGGGAAATATATGGTTGATTAAATGGAAGAAAAACATATGCTAACCATGAGGTGTGGCAGAAT